>PVJO010031932.1:0-13761 GCA_004026905.1 Hystrix cristata
TGCTTCAGAGAGTAGCAAGAACGATGGGATTAAGTGTATCAAAAGTGAGGGAGGATACAGTGGTACCTCAGTTTATGAAGCTCATTTGTTTTATGATTTGGGGGAAGATGGCTGCATTTATGTTTCTGTGGGGAAGACGGTGTGATTGTGTTTGCTGCCAGATGTGGAGTTTGCAAACAAAAACAAAATTTTGCCAATCGCTTTTGTTTGCGAAGTGAATTGTTTGCAAACAGAAGCATTCATGAACCAGGGTGTTACTGTATTTTGAGGAGGATTAATGCCGATGTAAATTTTACTGTAATAAATTTTAAAAAATTAAACATTCAGTGTATATTTTGACCACTCCGTGTGTGTGGGTAATAGGTCAGAAGTAATGCAAGAAATGAAGTAACCGGGTTAGGGATTTAGCTCAGTGGTTAACAGTGCTTGCCTCGCAAGGACAAGGTCCTGAGTTCGAGCCCCAGCACCAAAAAAGAAAACCAAAAAAAAAAAAAAAAAAAAAGAAATGAAGTAACCAAAAAATCAGTTACACCAAAAGAGGTAAATATTTTATGGATATCATAGTATGTACATAAATAGAATGTTTCTGCTGTCACTTTTGGGCCCTTTTTCCTGTGCATTTATACTTCTCTCACTGAAACCTATTTAAAGTATGAACAGGTGTTTCCCAAGAGGCTTTTCCTACCTTCTTCTGAGACTGTAAGACTTTTACAATAGCTACTACAATTTGATGCTAGTTCCAGGATGGATCTGTGGAACTCATAATAAGCCTCCTTTTTTGAATAGGGAAAACTGAAAGACAAATTCCAGAGTATGGCATTTAAATGTTTTTAAATTAAAGAGCCTTTTACTAACATGTACAGGACGCACACACACACACACACACACACACACACACACACACACAGAGAGAATACTCTTTAACACCTTAAAAGTCTAGGGTGTAAAATTTAAAGATGTGGTTATATATATAGCTGTCCTCATAGCAGTTTATAATAAACTGTTACTGTTTTACTTATGCTAACTGTAGAACTCACATAAGAAGCTGGACAATTAGGGTTCAGGCAGAGCATCTTCAGTGCTCCACCATTCCCTAAAGTAGTTGTTGGAAGATCCCTGCTTAAGAACGTGACTCTAGTCAGTGTCAACAGCAGTGATACACCCCTGTCGGTGGAAGAAGAAAGAGCTATGTCTATTGCTTTGCATTTTGGGCGTGGTCAGTTCTCTTCCTTTTGAACTTCAGCACACCAACTGTCGTATGATAGATTTCATATCCAGGCTTAAGAAAATTCCTGTAACTCTCAGTGGCTTTGGTAGATTTGAAATTAAATTAATTTGCTGTCCACATGTCTTTTAACTCCATGGCAGTATTGTTTTTGTTAATGGTAAAGAACAATCACTCCTTTGACTAATAGATGCTAGTTTTTTCTCTCATTTTTGTGTCTTAGAGATATTTAAAACTGTTTGGTATCATTTAGCTTACATACCATCATGCTGTATTCAAGCAGTATTATAATAGCAATTTTTCAATCTAATTTTTGATAGAAATTCTTTGTTGAGATAAAAAATCATGCATCCTTAATATAAAGCATATATATTTTGAATAACATATTTTTCATACTTAAGAAAATATTTTTAATCACTTCTATTTGTCAGGCTTCCATTCCTGAGTCCAAATATCTGAAGCAAAACTTGAAAGAAAAAGTTCATTTTGGCTTACAGTTTCAGAGGGTTCAGTCCATGGCAACCTGGCTCCAAGATAGTTATGGTTGGGTAAAAAGGCATGGCAGAGCAAAGCTGCCCAATCCACAGCATTCAAGAAGCAGAGAGAGAGAAGAGCCAGGGAAAAGATAACTGGCTTCCAATGGCATACCTCCAGTGACCTACCTCTTCTAAATGGGCCCCACATTCTAATAGCACACTCAACTACAAACTCATCAATGGATTAATCCACCGATGACTATAGTGTCCCCATAATCCAATCACCTTATGAAAGCCCCACTTCTGAACATATAAGACTTCGGGTGACCTTATAGATCTAAACTATAACAACACTCAGCGTTGATACCAGGCCACTTTTTTTGGTCAGGTACTGATGTTCAGTTATCTCTGTCTGTGTCTTATTTCTGGGTGAATGTTGCTCTTCTGTGATCTAACTGAAACCCAACTCAGATTCTTGAGCTGCTTCTAGTCTATTATCTCCTCATGTTTTTCATTTTATGTAACTTCATGTCAAGCCTGCGACATAACATTCTGTTCAGAATTGTCTCTAATTGTCCATAGTTCACCACCACTTTTAAAAAAAAACCACCAAGGGTCTTTAGAATCAGCCCAGCATGAAATCTCACCCCAGAGCTTCATTCCTTTGTTCTGGGGATACTCACATCCCTTCTAGGGGTCAGCAACTTTGGAGCCTTTCACCTTTCTCTCTCTTCAGTTGCACAGTAGTTTAATGGTCATTGATATCTTTGCAATTAAGACATAAGTTATTCCTCTTTGGGTACTATCTTAGTTACTTTTCTCGTTACTGAGACAAAATACTCAACACTCACAAGTTAAAGGAGGAAAAGTTTATTTCAGCTCACAGTTCATAGAGGTTTAAGTCTGTAGTCAGCTGGTTCCAAGCCAGGGTGGCATGGCAGAGGGGCATGGTGCAGGAGAAACAGTCTGTGGCAGGGTGGGCAGGCAGGAGGCAGCAGCAGCAAAGCAGTAAGCCTCCCTTTTACTTTTATCTCATCCAGGTTGCAAACCTTTTGAGTGTTCCACCCACACCCAGGATGGGCTTTCCCATTATCCACACCCAGAACTATGCTAATTTCAGTCAATGGACTAATTTATTTTTATTTTATTTATTTATTTATTTATTTTTAATTTAAATTTTATTTTAATGGTACATTTTAGATGTACATACCGATAACATTCATCATAGGGGATTTGTATCTGTACATGATATATCTTGTTGCTTCTTTTTTTTCCCATTCCCCTCCCCTCTCTTCACCTCTTCCTCCCTCCTTATTTACAAAAGCTTTGTTTTCATTTTTTCCTTCCATTTCTTATTTCTCTTGTCCCTCTGTTCCTTTCTCCCTCCCCCTCCCTTGTTCCCTTTCCCATTTGGACACTTTCTTCCCTTTCCCAATATAATACATTTTAGTCTTTATTTACACTTTTAGTTTCTTGCTCTTAACTCCAGTATCGCATACCCTAGATCAAACCAGCTCTGAAAAGTCCCACCTCGGAGTGCATGAGGTTTTGGGGGGACATCTAGATAAGAGCCATAACAGGTACTTTAAGTGTTCTTAATACACATATTATTCTAGGGGAGTGAAAATTGGTTTTAAATTACCGTGCATTCATTATCTGGTCTACTAGATTGTATTAAGCAGTCAGAAGAAGTATGTGAAGATTTTGTGCTTACTGAACTTGAAGTATAGTTGGAAAGAGAAATTAATATTCATGTAGGGGCTGGGGATTTAGCCCAGTGGTTAAAGTGCTTGCCTAGCAAGCACAAGACCCTGAGTTCGATCCCCAACACCAAAAAAAAAAAATTAAAATAATATTCATGTAGTAATTATATTCTTCTACAAGCAAATACCAAATTGTATAGATATTATGCATAGGTAATAGTTGCTGAATAAGTATTGTCTATGCTTTGTCCCTAAGTCTCACAGCAACTCAACTTTATTTTTATCATCATTCTTATGTGAAGGTGGACAAGTTAACTTATTTAGGATCATACTTGGTGAATGAGAAAATTACAGTCTAGTTCTCTTAGATTCTAATGCTGGCTTGTTTTCTTTAATTTTTCTGCTGTAATTAAGAAAAAGTTTTGAAAATTTTAGTGTTTGTGAAGATGATAGTTTTGGGCAGTGCATCCTGGGATACTGAAAATGTTTCTGAAACAGTTTGACCATCTCTATAAATTGCAGTTTACAAGGGAAGATGCAATAAGGAAGAAAAGAGTAATATGGTTAAGTGTAGGTGTTCCTGTAATTCAAAGGATCTTTGCTTTATGCTACAAATGCACTGGAACTGTGTAGTTGCATGCAGTTTTTATTTCTTAAAAACATGTCCAAATCATTTATTGGGAATATTTAACACTGCTGGTTTGTCATCTCTTGATGTTTTAATAACCAATTAATTTTTCTCCCTAGCTTACAGTATTTATATGCATCTGTATTAATGTTAACCTAGCCCATCATCTTAGACTATTACATATTTCAAAGCACAAGAAGCATAATTGCTTCATATTACAAAATCATTACAGTTAGCCCAATGCACAACCAACTTTACCAATGCAGGTTGCAGATACTAATATGATTCTGATCACGTAATTATTATTTAACTGCCCATTAAGTAGAATCAAGTTTAAAAAGCCTAATAGCCAGACAAGTTGAGTGAGGTGACCTTACCTACGCTTTAGTGCCAAAGCAGAACCTGATATCCAGGCCTTCTGCTAGCTGGGCCAATCTGATTCTGCCACACCAAGTTCACTCTCAAGATGAGTGCTGTCCTCTGAAAATGATGACAAGTCTCACCAGTTGTCACTGGAACCTGCTGTCATAGAAAAAAAATCAAGCTAGAGGCCAGATTTCAGGTAGTATTTCTATGTCAGGAAGGAAGAGCTTGGGCGGGATTCCTCCCCTCTTTTTCCACCTTGATGGTTTGCTTTTCCTTCAGTGCTACACAGGAATTTTTTTATTCCACTTACTAGATTGTCAACAGTCCACATTCAAATAAAGCATTTCAGCACTTGCTGGAAACATGGACATCTCTTCCTGGATGTGGTAGACTTTCTCTCTATGGAGATTAATTACTGGCTTGGAATAAACTTATTTAGAGAAATGTCGCCCTTCATTTGTACTTTGCCTTTCATTAGTATGAGTCCCTGTATCCTTTACATATTAACCTTTCTTGTTATACTTTTCTTTTATTACCTTTTTATAATTCTCAAATCAAAATTTTCAGCATCTAAGAGATTCCAAATCTTCGGCTGCTGCTTTTATTTTTAGGGTCTGTTTAATGCTGTTAGAAATATATTGGAGAAAAATTTACAGTGTTTTTTACTTTAGTTACAGAAAAATATTAACAGCTGGGATTTACAACGTTTTGCTTCTAATTAAAAAAAAGTTTAGATCTGAGAAAGACTATGTAGAGTAGATTTCTTCCCAAGGAAAAGATTGAAAAATAGTGTGGTATCTGCTGTTGAGAAGAATATCACCTGTATTTTTTTTCAGTGTCTAGATCAGGCATGTCAGTGTGATTCCCTTGATTGAATAATGACTTCTTTTGGTTAAAAAGAACAGAATTTCCTGTTTCTTTGAGTGTACATGTGAAAGTCTACAACTCAGGACTGACTCTAACTAATGGAAAGTTTAGCCTGAAAAATACAGCTCAATTAGAGAATATAGGTTCAACACAGGTAGGGGACGATTAGTAGAAGGAATTACTATTTCCTTAAAAATTAGGACAAGGTTTTATAATCTTTACTTTCTCTTTTCCTCATTCTCAGCTCTTCTCCACTTCTTGTCTTTTGTCTTCCACTATCCCTCTTTCCCTCTGTCCTTCCCATTTCTGAGTTCCGGCCTGGTTGAGCTACTGGGACACTCATTCTCAGGGCGTTCAGAGACTCAGCTGCCACAGAGAGATGTTCAAGTCATGCACTGGACAAGGATACCAGCTAAGGGGTTAAGTGGACCTGTCTGCAGGAGAAAGGGCCTTTTTCTTATCACCAAGATGTGATCTGCCCTTTAGTTATGAGGCTACTCAAATAGAAGGGTATTCTGGTTTGTATAGCAACTATATATGCAGGTAGAAACCATGTCAGAATCTAAGCAAGGAGGTTGTACAAACCCAGAGAAAGCAGCCCTGCTTCCCTGGTGCAGGCCTAGGGGAAGAAGATACTTTAAAATGTTTTATCATCATGTACGTATGGCAAGCTCAGCGGATCAGGAGATTACTGCCACAGAAAAGACTGTTGTACCGACATATCAGAAGAGAAAGGAACATTTCGGCAGAATGGGGGGGACCCGGGAATTGCCAGGATGATCAGAAGGAGGGGACTGGGGCGAGAGGCTCAGCCTGTGATTTCTGCGGGAAACACTCAGAGAGGCAGGTAAGCAGGCTGAGGACTAGCCAGTCTGGATCGTTTTGGCAGACTGAGGCACAGGGGCTGCCCCTGGTTGTTGGGTACCTGACCCCATGGTGAAAGACGTTTGGATAGTGGCTCAGAGTCTGAGACCCTGTAAGGAGGTGGTTGGGGTGCGAGTGCTGGATTGCCCGGTTTGCCTTTGCAAACCACACTCCACAGAGCTGTGTGGTCCGTAGGAACTGATTAACCAGAGGTGAGCAGTGTCTTTAGGATCAGTGAAGCCTTGGACGTCAAAGCTTCATGATAAGAAGTAAACAAGTGAAAGACATGGCAAATACAGAGATGTTCTCAGAGCCCCAGGGGCAGCCTCTGCCACTGATTCCACCCTGAAAATGCTGTAATTTCAAGCACTCTCATCACGGGCTGCATGCTTTGCTGGGTCTCAGTGTTTGGGGTATAGGACACTGGGTCAGGGGAAGATCTTAACCAACTTTCTTGCTCAACCCCCTTACTGATACTCAGCGATAATAATAGCACCATTGTAATAGCAGCCTTTATAGCGCCCAGTGCTGATTAGTAATGTAAGCACTTTGTAAGTGCATTTTAAATTTTATTTTTTTGCTATGACCCAATAAGAGAAGGTGGTAGGATGGCCCTATTTTATAAGTGAGGGTAAGGAGAATCAGAAGGACAATGTGATTTGCCAAGGTAATAGCCAAAATATGTCAGCTGCAGGATTCCAACCCAAGCGCTGTGTCCAAGGCTCATGGACCTGACCACATGGCAAAACTGAGGTCTAGGGAGGTCAAGATTTGTGTGACCCATCAGAAGATCTTGCATATTTTAAACCCAAATAAATACTTTTTTTTCACAAGATGTAATTGATCACTGTCTTTCAGTGTTCCCTTATTACAGGCTCCAAGAAATTATTTATAGTTACCCCCCCAAAATCAGCTTTAAACTTACTATCTGGCAGCAGGAACACATTGTGCATTACCCATTTTGTGTTTAAAACACATAGATATGCACAGTGGGAGTGACTGGACACCCAGCTGACTTCTTCCTGCACTTCTGCCGCTGGGGAGTTTGCCTACAAGCTAGAGTGTGTGGAAGAAAGAGTGAGTAAAATGGAATCGGTGCCTTGGGAAAATACTCCTGCTTGCAGTCTTTGCATCTGGTGCTCATCCAGCCTAGTTGCCCTGCCCCTTGGTTTCAGGAGGGTGTTCAAGTCCTGTGGTCTGTTTACAAAGGACCCACATGCTCTGCCCAGGCAGGCTTCTTATGAGAGCCACTGGGGCCAATGACAGCTGCCAAGGCCATTCTGGGTGCTGTCATTCGCATGCACTTTTCCCTATCACATTCCTTCTAACTTAGCATCTGCTTCTCCTGAGAGATGAGAAAGGAGAGTTTTCATTTCCCTCCTGAGAGGAGACTGATACTGTGTGTGAAATGTCAAGATGCATGAAACCATTTACCTGTCAGGCAGCTGAAGGCAGCATCCCCTGCATCCCACTGTGTTTAAACACTCTTCCCAGCAGGGGCGAAATACAGGGGATGGTAAAAACTTTGTTCCGGGCCTAGTAGAGTTTACCAGCAATGGGGGAAGACAGGAAAGCAAACACTTAGAAAGGACCACTCCTGGGATCGGTGAATGTGTTCTGCCAAGGAGCAGGGTGACTCAGACTGGGCAAGGATTCTGGAGTCTGTGATCCAGAGTCCAAATGCCGCCTTGATTCCCACTGGCTGGGTGACCTCAAGCCCCGTCTCCTCTGTGCCTGCATTCACTCCTCTGTGAAGCAGGCGAAAATAACCCTTAGCTCTTAGCTGCTAAGTATTTGCTATTATAAATACTTAGCTTTTACAATTTACTAGTTCTTTCAAAGGAAAGAGATGCAAAAATATCCTTGCAAAAGTGACAAAAAGCAGATGACCATGTGAACACGTTGCTGGGATACACTTGGAAAGCACCTACAGCCTAATCTAAAATCAGCTTCCTGCTTTTGTGGAAACGTACTTTGCCTGTCTGTGGGGATGGAAGGCATGTGGAAGATGAAAAGCAATTGTTAGGACTGCAGATGAGGGGCTGAATAGTGGGTGTGTGCAGGCAAAGGTGTCACAACTGTGGGACAAAGAAGGGGTACTGCGGTAGGCACCTGGACTCAGGGACTCTCTGTGTGGCCTTGAAGGAAATTACTTTACCTCTCTAAACATCAGCTGGCTGTTCTATAAAATGAAGGACTAGAGTCCATGAAAAAAACAACAAAAACAAAAGCTGGCATTCAGGAATCCCTAATGTGCCAGGTAGGGTAGTGTGTACTCTATAGGTAGTAAATAATCTGATTATCACAAAAATCTCGTGAGAGGGATACCGCCGCTACCTTCACTTTACCAGTGAGTGAGCTGAAGCACAGAGTGGCTACTTCGGCCCAGCTCAGCTTGGTGACAAGTGGTCAGCAGATCTGGGCCTGACCCCCTAGCTTCGGAGCTTCTTCCCTTCATGTGTTTTGCTACACTCTCTCTCTCTCTGTATCTACTGCTTTTCAATAAGTTCCCTGGACCAGACTCTGGTTGTTTGTTTGTTTGTTTATGGTTTTTTGAGACAGGGTCTTGCTGTGTAGCTCAGGGGGGCCCTGGACTCACTATGTAGCCAGGCTTGCCTCAGACTCAAGGTGATCCTCCCACCTCTACCTGCCAAGTGCTGGAATTACAGACATGCACCACCATGCCCGGCCTGCCGATTTTGTTTTTAATGTTTACAACCATTTTGAAATGTTGTTATAATACCGCTCTTGTGAAAGATGGGAGAAAGCTAAGACCTAGAGCTGTGAAGTGATTTCCTTCAGCCACGTAGTTCTTTCCACTACTTTCAGGGTAACATTACACTTTATAACTCTAATTACAATAAAACATCAGGACATGCCAACAGTCAGCAGGAAAAAATTTCCAGAAATGCACATGGAAAAAATGGACAAATAATGGCATTATGTTTCATACATATTGATTATCTTTCATGATACCCAGTTAGCTTGGCCTGTACCAGACTTCTGTCTCAAGACTTCCCTCCCCAGCAGCTCTCAGACCTTGTAACAGTTGGAACACCATCTTAGGGAACAGAGGATGGCGATTTTGCCTAACTGAAATTTTGGATAATTGAAGCTTTGAATTGCCAAAATTTAAAACAAATTAAATTTTAGAATCAAAATTCTTCCATCTAAAAAGTGCTGTGCATTTACTTCCTATAGGAAGATTAAAAAAAAAGAAGAAGAACACAAAATATAAGCCAGCCGGGCCTGGTGGTGCAAGCCTGTAATCCCAAAACTCAGAGGCTGAGGCAAGAGGATTGTAAGTTTGAGCCCAGCCTGGACAACGAGGTGATTTAGCAAGACCATCGCAGAATAAAAAAAGAAAAAGGGTTGGAGTTATAGCTCAGTGCAAAGACCTTGGGTTTAATCCCTAGTATGGGTAAGAAAAAAAAGGCAAACCAACTTGACTGCCAGAATTATTAGTATGAATGAATCCCTTGTGCTGACTTCTCCACTTAGTAGTTGTACAATGGTGTTTTCTGTATTCTTAAGTCTACTTTTACTTTTTTCTGTTCTTCAATATCAAGCTGTCTCTTTTCATGTCTTTGCTGCCTTTCTCTCCTGTTATAAATTTTTTACATCTATTGTATTTTTTTCCTTAGAGCAAAGTCCATTGTCATTGTTAGCCAATTCGAAAGGGAAAAATGGCTCAACATGCAAGTAGGACAATCTTTTTTATCAGTTGTGTGAGCTTTGCTTTAGAGATACTGAGAAGTCTAATTTGACTTACAGAAGCCTCCCTTTGCTGTTTTGTTGTGATCTCCTGTATTTACAAACCCACATGTTTAATCTTGGTGAATGCGTTGAGGTTAGTTTGACATAATGCCTCAGTTTTTCTGTCTGTAAACTGGGGGAGTAATAATACTTTGCTTACAGTCTTATTATAAAGGTTAAATAAAATATTTATAAAATTCTCAACATGATACCTGGGACATAACAAGTGCCCAGTTAAAAAGTCATTTTTAGTACTCCTATCCTTACCAGTATGAACCTCACCTATCTAATTCCATGCCTTCTGAAACGGCAAATGGATTTTGGGGGTCAAAATTTCCAGTTCTAAAGCAGATAGACTTTTATGTGAAGAACTTGCATGTTGAGGTTCTGATGTGGCCGAATACACAAGCATTCTAACAAGGTGAAGCATCCTCTGGACACCCCAGTTTCTCTCCCAGCCACTGGGAAATTCTGATATGCCCAAGAACAGTCAGCTGTATTGTTGAGATCCACCTGGTCTTTAGACCCATCCAGGCATTTATATAGAGTCATCAGCTGCACAGGAAAGGCGAACCCGTGCAGCTTGTTTATTAAATGCTCATAAAAATTGTCCTACCCTAGAAGAAAACAATTATGAATCACTGGGTCCATAGAGAGCTCTTATTAAGTGCGGGGATGTGCTTTCCTCGGGCTACTGCCTGCTGATGCTGGCAGGCTCTACCTCTGCCACCAGATCGCCTGTTGTTATTCTTTCACTGATGCGTTTCAAGTTACACCGAACTAACCACTTGTTATAGCATCATGTAAACACACTTAAATTATGATGCCAATTAAATATTTAATTACTACAAATGTTTACTACAAGCAATGTTTAAGGAAAAAGTACAGCATTGTGGCAGCTCAACCAGGAGGACAGATGAGAGAACAAATATGAGCATCGATTGATACAAATCAATCACTTTGCTCAAGCTGCTGCTGGATACGAAGACATGGAGGGCAGGTCTTTACCCACAAGGAGTTTCTCATTTTTGAAAATAACTGAGTCAATCTTAGAATACTTATAAAGCATCATGTGTAAAACAATAGAATGTAAACTAAATATAAAATACAAAGGAGAGCTGGGGGTTAGCTCAGTGGTTAGTGGTTAGAGCGCTTGCCTCACAAGCACAAGACTCTGAGTTCGATCCCCAGCACCAAAAAAAAAAAAAAAAAAAAATAAGCAAAGGAGATGTAAAATTAAAAAGAACTGAATTGGTAAGGTATCAGACCGTGGTTTGTGGAGACACAGTGGGTAGTGTAGGAGAGCTTAGAGAATTTACAAAAGTGTGAGCAGGGTTTAGGGAAATAACAGACAGTGCTGACCCAGAGCCAGCATCAGAGTGTCGCCGTCCTTCCCTTGCACTGTGAGAAGAGGGAGGTTCCTGGGGCCAGGAAAGAACCACAGCTGTCACGTCGGAGAGGGCCATTAGATGGGCGTCTTGGCTCCCAGAGCACAGTCAGGACCAGTCGGTGGCTAACCAGCGAGCGGCCGTGGTGGGCAAGGCCCTCACCTCTCATGCAGCCACCCTCTGGCTCACCGATCTTCGGCCTTTGTGCCCACTGGCTGGACCCTCCTGGATCTGTTTCAGCTCTTCACAAGTCAGTCTTCTGGAGGCCAGAGTATGGCTGGTTTGGTCAAGAGTGAATCACTGAAGGCAGAGGAACATATCCAACACAATGAAGAAGGTAGTTTTTGATTAATATTTATAAATATTAAAATTCAGTTATTAATAAGAAGGCATATAGCCTAAATACCCATGTTAGGGCAATTACATTATAGATGTTATATGGCATTTTGTTCTTATATTCATATCCTTGATAATTTGAATAGTAAGATGCATTTTACAACTTCTGTTTTTCATTGACTGTCTACATGGTCTTGCCTCATTTTCAGGGGGCAATCTTTGGAAATTCCATTGACATCTCAAGATATTGCAGTTTGATTGCACATATGGTCATTAATGTCTGCTTCATAATGTGATAAATTAATTTTTACTCAAAACTAGGTGTGTCTGTATGGAATAAAATAACACTGGCCTCAGGTTCTTTATCCCTTTCTAAAATACTCCAATATCCTCTGAGCGTGGAAATAAATGGCTCTAGACATCAGTGACAAAAGCCATGAGGTTTGTGGTTTTGTCCCAGCACCCAGGAAAGCCTGTGCATGGTACAAGGATAAGGATGCAGATCATCCTTCTGCTCCATCAGGCTGAGCACATTCCCTGCTAGAGAAGCAATGTGCCCAATACCAGCCTCTGACCTATGCTGGCCTTAGACAAAGATGGCTCTAAAGGAAGAGTAGGACAACGCCTTCTTTCATAACCACATTTATTCCATTTCTAAGAAACATTTTAAATTAAAATAATATTATTTATTATTATTAATTCCTTCCTCTCTTTTTGGTAATCTGGTAGACAGTAGGTTTCCTTCTAAAACATTTTTCAGAGAAAAAAAAATCTGCTGTCAATTACCCATTTGTATTTATTTATTATTAACATTATTTTGGTCTTGAAAGCCCAAATATCTGGGAACCGGTACCGTGGAATGGACAGCTTGTAGAAAACAGCCCGAGAGCCTTGCAGTGACTACGTTTTAGTCAAACAACTGCCAGCATAATTTTCTTAAAGAACGAGGTATTTAGGAGTGATTGCTAAGTGCTTTGCAGCTTACTAGGCTCTGGAGTTATCGTCCAGTGACTTAAAGATAATGGCCAAGAAATAAGTGTACAAATAAACAGACCAATCAAGTGAGAATAGGCTGAGCTGTAGCAAAGGACTCAGCCACCGTCATTTGCATTCTGGCAGAGACTTAAAGGCAGCCATGGAATGGGGCAGTTCTGTAGAAGAAGGTCCTTCAGATGTGCCCTCATTGGAGGCTCTTGTCACTGAGAAGCTACAGGAGGGCTAACAAAAGGAGGATATTCTATATGATTGGTTAGGGATGCATATTGGCATTCTTTTATTGGCCCTAAATTGGCAGCAGGGACAAAACTGAGGGAGGGTGTTTGTCATTAATCAAGACCTGGCCCATTTGGGCTGATTATTAGAGAAGTTTCTGTTCGGTTTCTTAGATCATTACTTGGAGAGAGCAGCCTGACTTCCTGGGTTGTTTATTGTGGATAGAGATAGTGGTTTCCTGGGCAGGTTGCCACAGGTTGTGGGTCAGAGTCCTATTTTTATGTTCGGTGTGGCCATTGTCTATTTGTATATTCAGTTTCTCACACGTAAGTCAAACACAAGGGCGTTTCAAGAGCAGACAGAGTGACACAGCAGAAAGCAAAGGATTGGATTTTGAGCATCTGATACTTTGAATCTGGACAAATGACTTAACTGTATAATATTTCAGTCTTCCTTTTCTATAATATTTTGCCTTGTAGGATTGTTTTGAGATAATATAATATGTATGCAATGTGCCTCTCTTAGTGTTGTCACACTTTTTGGACCCATTTACACTCATAAAAATTATGGAGGACACTGAAGACTTTGTGTGTACATGGTTTATGCCTATTGAATACCTTTGATATTACTGTTTTAGAAATTAAAGCTGAAAAAAATTAAATGTCTACTATTCATTCAAAATAATAGTATTCCATTAAATGTAAATAAAAGTAATATATTTTAATGGAAAAAACTATTTTGTTTTTTTTTTAATTTTTTTATTATTTTTTACCAAGAACATGTATTGGTACATTGCATACATAATGATCATAATCAACATGGTTATTTTGTACCTGTACATGATACATCTTGGTTTTCCCCCCTCTTCCCCCTTCCCCTCCCCTCCCTTCCATTCATCCACCCCTCCCTATTTGCAATAAGTGTAACTACACTTTACCAT
>PVJO010031933.1:0-13767 GCA_004026905.1 Hystrix cristata
AAGCCAGAATATTACATGATGTCCATAACTGATAAATCATTGCTCAAATAAAATTAAGCCTAAAAATCATTTTATTATGCCCAATAATATTCTTTCCATAGGATAGTTTGCTTCGCTGCTGCTACACAGAGTCTCCATCAAGAATATGTTCAGTTTGCAAAGTACATGAGATGCTGACTCAGTGTTCTCTGAGTTAATAGGAAATGAGTTTCCCAGCATTAACTATAACCTAATAAAGTGGAGAAAACAAGCTAAGCTAGAGATCCTAAAGCAGAGAAGTGATATTCCAAAGTGGTACTATTTCAGATTCAGAGTTCTGTAGTCAAATACCACAGCAGAGACTTAACATTTGAGGTACCCAGAAAAATAAATCTTGCTTTCACTTTCCCCAGGATGAAGTGAGGATATGAAAACTCTCTTATTTTCATGAATTTATTTAAAACCCATTGAGAGAAACCTATGTTTCTGTTAATTGTGACCCTATGGGTACAATATTTGTATGAGAAAGTGGTGATAAATTTGGTCTATGTATCCTGTTTCCTTGCTTTGCATAGCGATTCTATAAAAGGACATTGCTGGGATTTAATAAGTGGCAGACAACAAGTGCCTTGTACCTGTTTGCTACAAGGAAGGCAGCGTCATATTTACGAATAGAAAAATTGAAATACAGACTGTTTAAGAGTCATCTGGGTGCACAGAGCTGCCTGGTGGTTTTGGGTGCTGCAGGTGGCAGATTTTATTGAGGTTCTCTTCCTCCACCCCTTTCCCTTTAAGCCATCATTCCGGTACCCTGATGCTACACTGAGTGTTTTCTCTCTTAGGCACTTAGCCTTGTTTCCTCCCCAAACCAGACAGTTTTAGAGCTCAGCTGTAGTATCTGGAGCTCCACATTTTTCCATGTACACTGGGTCCTAGGAAAAGAAACCTTGAAGCAAAGACTTTCCCCCAACTCCTCAGTCAGCCCAGTTAGAGAAAGCAGGCATGAATTCCTGAAAGCAGGCATCTGGGGACGTTTCTCCAGCTTTCATCCCTGCAGCCTGTTGAATCCCAATATTTCTAGCATGTGCATTATGAAACACTGGCTGTCTTCACTTTTTAAATATTCTGAGCCTTGAAAGCATTTCTTCCTGCTGTATCTGTTCTCTGCGGAGGTGGTTTGTGATCTTATATTCCTTTTGGTGCGGTGCCTGCTAGAAGCATGCTAGATTCCTTCTCCTAATCCCATCTTCTCTCCTTTGGGGAGGCTTTAGTAAGAACTAAAATGTAGCCGGGACATTTAACATAAATGTTTCTTGTCATATATATTGAGAGAGAGAGACAGAGACAGAGAGACAGAGACAGAGAAACAGACAGAGAGACAGACAGAGAGAGAGATTGAGATTGAAACGACGAATCCCAAATGTCAAGAAAGAAGGTGGGTATGGGATAATAAGTGGAAGGCTGAAGTTTTGTTGTAAAATGCAAAACCATAATAACAGGTGAGTGCAAGTCAGCTAACAAAGACAGATGGATCCTTCAACTCAGAAAAGGGGAAAACTGGTACATTATGGTCACTAGAAAAGTGGGAGTTGAATCGGACACCAAGTTAAGTGGAGTCAGGCCTCCCCTCTGTCAGAAGATAAGAAGGGTCTGGGAATGTCTTAAGGGAGCTTCACATCCACGTGGTTATATATGGCAGATGGAGGAAAGACAACGGGTTTTCCCTGTTATGACTTCTGCATTGTGAGTAAGAGGAAAGAACATCCACTCAGGATAGAGGGCTTGCAGGGCCGTGCTGGCTAATTGGAGAGGCATGAAAAAAAAATGTAAACGCCATTTCAATTTAAAGGAAGGAGTTAACCGAAGAAACCTAAGTGAAATTTACAATAAAAGAATTATAAAATGGTAGGCTGCGTGTAGAGCATGTGAAATGCTATGTCACTTGTACCCAATATTGGATTTTTAATTAACCTTGTATATAAGGCTAGTTTGCAATGTGTTATCTATCAATTCTTTATCTTTCAATCTTGACTTATATTTCTTTGATAGCAGACGTCTAGAGATCTGTTTAGGACTTCATACTTGAATGTCAAATTCTGTGTCAATAGAATTCATTATCTGAGAGAAAAGCAGCCATACTCGATGATGTAGATCCGTGGCTGCAGTAGTTTGTCTAAGCGAGTAAGGAAAAAATTTTTTCTCTTGCTAGAACCTTTTCCTGTCTATTTTTTTCTCCCTTAAAATCAATTTCATTCAAAGAAAACTTGTCCTTTATAGCTAGGGACCAATTCGTAAATTGGTGTTTCATTTTTTTGTCCTAATCTCAAGTTTCACTTCTATTTTTGTTAAATGGTGGCTATTATCCAGCTCCTGGGAAAGCCTCGGCTAGATTTCTGAAAATAATTTTTACCAGGCAAACCTAGAGAAAAAGCAAGGAAGAGCAAAGTGTGTGACTTTCTGCTGCTTGATCACACCGATGGACCAGGAGTGGAGGGAAGCAGCATCCTCCAGCTTCAGAGTCAGTGTGTCTTTCTCTCCCCTCAACAGACGCTCTTGGCTGAATTCTACGCTGCTACTCTGGGCTCACTTCCTCAGCCCTCAGACTGCTGCCCATTCAGGGAGACATGGAAATGGGAACAGAGCTGGAGGGGGACCAGGGAGCAAAGTTTTCTCATGCTCATTAACAGGTGACGTCTAAAAAGTTCAGTGGAAAAAATCATGGAAGAAAGAACAGCTGCAGGCGTGTTTGGAGAAAGACAGCAGAGCAGTTTCCATCTATTTCATCTGCAGAAGAATTCCCCCCCTCACTGTTTAAATAGGGCTCGATCTGAAAGCCTACTTTATTTAGGAGATATTAAGTCCTGGGATTCCAAAGACTTCACAAGCTGCCAGCCTACCCCCTCCCTCCCCTGCTTTCTATACCTCTCACTGGTCCTTCATTGTGGAGCTCATTTGAAAGAAAGGAACATCAAGGGCTTAAAATAGGTCTATCAGAAGGTGAGAATGTTCAGGCACCATGTGCCTTGTCAGTTTGTATGAGAAGCATCAGCCAGAGACAAATGGCTTGAGTGGAAAAGGCACAATTACTCTCTGGTCAACCCTTGTATGGAGTAGAAATTTCAAGAAAATTGGGGAATGGGGATGGAAAAATAAACTTCGATTAATTAATTTTCAAAAATAAAAACAACTAAGTACTTATTGTGATGATCAGGAGGGCAGAACAACATTTTGCAGAAGCAAATATTCTGGGAACTCCAAGTAGAATTGTCCTTAATGTGAAAAGAATGGAGTTGAAGAGCATATGACATTTGCAAGAAAAGGGGCTGCCAAAGAGTAACCTTGCTGATAGAGATCAATTCCAAGCTTGATGCAGTTAAAGTAAAATCACAAAGTCATATAGCCATCCAGAGAGCAAGAAGGTAGATAAAGAATTTAGGTTTACCTGGAAAACTTCTTACCTGGCAATTTTCAGAATCTGTGCATGTCAATAAACAGGCCAAAAAAAAAAATCACTTGTTTATATAAAATAGGAGATGTGTAGATATCTTTTTGGCAAAAGTGAACTTTTTTTATGTTTATCTTCAACTTAATTTTCTTTCCTTTTTTTTGTTTGTTTAGTATCTGAGCTAGCAGGATGATAGATTCCTTATTAGATGCTTGGTTAGGAATAGATTAAATCTATTATTGCTAAAAACATGAGGAGGGAAAGTGAAATGGGCAGTGACAGCCAACAAAAGGGTAAGATTAATAGCAGGTAAAATTCCGTGAAGATATTAGATGGTGATATATAGTCACTTGTCCAGAAAGTAGCTTCGAAATCGATATGTCTTATCGTAAAAGGAAACTTGATTTACCATCACTTTAAACAAGATTCTCCACTCTGAGGAGATCAGAAAGACACTTTTCACTTTCATTCTCTATAAATAACCAATTTATACCTGTTTAAGGTCAAACTTCAAGTCACCTCAATTAGGATCATCAAGCTAAACTACCAGGCAGATTTAATCAGTGGGAACAAAATAAATTCATTCTTCTGAACTGCTTCTAAATGTAAAGCTTGACTAGGCTCTTATCACTGGGTTAGTGGGAGGGAAAACCAGCAAGCAAGAAGAAAAAAGAATGGTTCTAAATTCCTCTTTTATTCAACACTTAACAGTCTATAGTAGGTTTACTGAATGGTGGGGAAGAACATAGCTACATTTTCCTAGAAATGGGTTTTGATGAGTTTTCTAGGGTTGTGACTAAGACTGCTACTATCTATTAAGGTTAAAAAAATATAGATGAGAACTATTCAAAGGAGCGTGATGCTACTTTCTTTTCTTAAGCATCTGTCCTATTCGGTGCTAGAAAATCATGTTTCTTAAAGTTTAGAGCACCTGAGAAATGTGGAGATTTGTTAATATGTACATTCTGGCTCAGCGTGGCTGTGATGGGCCTGAGTTTCCTTTTCTAAACAACTCATGGGCAATACTGATAGTGCTAGGCCATGGACCCCACCGAGGAGCTACTTCACAAAAATATTGATTTAATTTTCTTTGAACTTCTTGGGGTAGATGTTATAGGAGTGTGAGTTATTCTATGTAATAAAGAACCTGTTCTAACCAGAAGAGGCAAAAGTTGGACAATTTGGATAATGGGTGCCACAGCAGAATTATTAAGGAGGCTCCATCAAACAATAGACTGAGGAGGTTTAAGCTGTTTCTTTGAGGGATGCATGGAATGTGCTTCTCTGCTGCTCACACTGTGTGTATGTAATAAAGGATTCAAAATACAAACCTAAACAGCTCTTGGTTTTGTGCCTGGGTAGGCCTGGGAGAACCCAAGTGCCCTAATAGAAAGTTAAGGAACCCACTGATATCAGTGACACAATCTTTACTGTGTCAATGACTCTAAATGCTGTGTATTTTCTAACATTATCATCAAAACCTAAGGTGTAGAAAGATTAAAACTGCACCCTACTTTCTAAGTTTTCGCTGAAAATCCCGAAGACTACATTCAAGAGCTGAAATACCTCTTCATTTTCAACTTGAATGAAATCAAGGTCCTTTTCCCCCCTTTTCTCTCCACTCCTCTTTTTTTCCCCCTCTCCTTCTCTCTTTCTCTGTTCATGTCTCTCTGTCTTCCTACTTCAGTAATTTCTGAGGACAGTATTCTACAAGAACTGCTGAGAGATACTTTTAATTCCCAATCTCTCATAAAATGTTTTGATTTTCTTTTCCTCCTTTATGGTCACATCTTCAAACTGTATTAACACACTGTTATGGTTTGTGTCTAGATGTCTCCCCAAAGCCTCATGTGGTCATGGGTGAACCTGGATGTAGAGTGTGTGATCACTGAATTAGTCCACTGATTGGTTTGGCATGGTTCTGCTGGGATCAAAGATATGATGCTAGGATTAAGGGTTTTAGGATTAAGGGTAGGAGTGCCACCCACCCTAAAGCCAGGTAGCCTGGATACGATATAAGGGACAGAAAGGGGCTTGCCTACCCTCTTTTTTGGTCCCGTTGCTTGCCTTGCTGCCTTCTGCCACTGGATCAAGCTGACTGTGGACTGAAACCTCTACAAACTATGAGCCACATAAATCTTTTCTCCTTTAACTTTGAGGGTAGGGTATTTTGTCTCAGCAATGAGAGAAAAGTAACTAAGACACATCATCATTCTGTTAGGTTAACTCCTACTTTCAGTGAGTCACATTTTTTAAGACTCACTGAAAGGAAAAGTGATCATAAAGGAATTAAGGCAAGTTTTATAGATGAATTTCTCCTTTATAAATTACACTTACAAATCATCTTAAAAATACCCAGCATATTACTAAGAGTTTTGAAGCCCAAAGTATCTTTTTCTGAAAGGTACATACTCTCCTAAATTTTGTGTTCCTTCTTTTGTTTTTCTTGTAGCATGAAAATAAATGTAGTCATTATTCAAGTAGGTGTTTTGCAAGTTTTTGAACTTAAATAGCATTTTACTTACCTTAATATTTTAAGTGTTTTCTCCTATACCTTGTTCTTTTGTGTTCAGTATTATGTTTGTAAGATGCATCAATGTAGACTTGTGTAGCTGGGGTCCATTCATGTTTTTCACTACTGAACTGCAAAACATTGCCACGAATGTAACTCAGTTAATTAGTCCGTTTGCTGTCAGACGCAGTGAGGCTTTTTTCTAAATTGCTTTGCTTATGTTATTACAAAATGTTTTTCTTAAACACGTGAGTTCCTCAATCTGTTTTCTCTCTGCTTGCCATGTCATGTCCTCTGCAGTCTCATTTTAATGCAATACTTTTCATCCTGTTTGCATTTAGAATCACCTGAGGGAACATTTTATAACGCCCTGCTCGCGTATTGTACTCTCAACCGCATTTATCAGGTACTCTAGAGGAGAGTATTCAGTTATTAGTGTTATGTAAGATTCTCCTGGTGCTGCCAGTGTAGAGAAACGTTTTATGACATTGTTTTATTTCTACCTCATTTAAAAGAAAAAAAAATTATCTCTTGGTTCAAACTACATTTAATACAATTTCCCAGAACATGTCACCAAAATCAGAAGCTAAAATATCCCATCGCTAACCTGGAAATCTATCTTCATTAGTTGTTTGTATTTTAAGCACACTATGTTGTGCATCTGTCTATTTGCCCATATTAAATGTGCACAGTGGTGATAACATTGCCTAACGGGATTCTAAATCATGGCTGCTTGAGGAAATGTGATTTACTTATGAACTCTTTAGGCAACTTAGCAAAACAGAGCTCTTGTTTACCCGGGGCCTAGAGGATTAACCCTCAAATTAATCCTGATACTTTAACAATTGGGATCAAAAGGAAGGAATCAGAACATTTTGCTTTGAAGTTAATATTTATTAAATCTAGGGTCCCTGAGCATTTGCAAACTACCAACATGCTATCATTTTGGGGGAAAATATGCATTTTTGGCCATTAGCCATTTTTCAAAGCAGAATTCTTAGTGAAGGATGAGTTAATAGGGGGCTTGATGTCTCAGGTGCTAAACAAAACCAAGAATGAGTTGATTTAATGGGTAGGAAGTAGCTCGCTAGGCAATTATGTAAAATGTAGTCCAACATCTAAGAAAACAATTATCCATCATGATCTGTGGGTGGAATCCATGGATCACATCATAATCTGTGGATAAACTCATTATCTCAATGAGACAGCATCACATGATGAGCTATTACTTATTCCTTACAGAACCCAGTAAGAGCAACAGTGATAATTTGAGGCCATGAATGACCAACATCTCCCACACCAGTGCAGGTAAAGTGATTCTACTAGCTACCTCCCTAGTCCTTCAGTGGGAGAAGGGGTCATTCGTGTTTTGTCAACCATGTCACGTACATCTCCCAAAGGGTGTTGGTTTAGGAATCAATGGTATTAAGAGTGATTCTCATTCCAATTATCTATTCCACATTTCTCTGGAATACAAGCCATTTATTTATAGTAAGTCCCTAATTTATGAACATTTGAGTTATGAATTTTCACAGATACAAACGGATCTTGCATTAAGAATATTTGTATATACAAACAAATCACAGAAGTAGCTCATGTGATGGGACATTGTCACAATTGTGCTGTGTGCTTAGTATACAGCACACAACTATACAGTAGTGCAGAGCCCCGTCAGAGCCCGGGACATCCAGAAACAAGAGGAAAAGCAGTGGCAACGTGGAAGGGACTGCTATAAAGCACCAAACAATAACCATGGAAACAAAAGTGAAAATAACTGAGAGACTGACTGAAGAGAAAAGATAGTAGACATCACTCATTCTTATAACATGAATCATTCAATTACTGGCACAATAATAAAGAACAAGCACAAGATCACGGAACATGTGAAGTTTGTTTGTGCTTTACATTGTATATTTGTGTCAAAAGTGTGTAAGACTCACTTTGTCAGACTTATGAAAGAATCCAATTTACGAACATTCTCCCAGAACAGAGTTTGTTCATAAATGGGGCTTTATTATAAATTAATTTTTGTGCCTTCTTATTTTTACTAATAAAAATTTGGAGACAAAGAACTTGTGGATAAACATAGTTGATATCTAATATCTAGGTTCTAATATCTAGCCTAGGAGCTAATTCAGGCAATAGTTTATATATTAGATGTTTGAGTAAAACAGTCTGATTTTTCCTCCGTGTGCAAGAGACAGTAGTTTTGTCCTTCTAATTTTCTCAGCTAGGGAGACTTCCAGAATCAAGATAAGGGATGATTATTATTATATTTTTTATTCCCCACAAACAGAATGGCATGTGCATTCTTCCTTTTCTCTGCAATGCTATTTGTGTCACTAGAAATTTAAATAAGCCCACATTAAAGTCATGCTTTAGGGGCTGGGATTTAGCTCAGTGGTTAGAGTGTTTGTCTCACAAGCAGAAGGCCCTGAGTTCGATCCCCAGCACCAAAAAAAAAAAAAAAAAAAAAAAAAAAAGTCATGCTTTATGGGCATAGTTAAACCTATTTTTGGATAGATGAGTTTTGAACCATTTCCAAAATATGGGGGCCTGGATGACTGTATACTGGTAAAGAAACAGAAAAATAAGAATAACATAGAATAAGTAAGGCTGGGAGGGTTTTGTGCTTTCTTGTTTGTTTTCCCATGATTAAAATTAAATGACAGATTGATTATGAACATTCTGCCAGTTGTATTGCTAAGTACAACTGTTTCTCCTCTTAAACATCTGAGTGCCCCGGAATATTTAAGAAAGATTCAGCAGGATTGTCTGCGTTTTCTCTATACTTGAGTGAAGGGTAACGCTGTGAAGAAATTAGATGCACGATATTCATATATTTTAGTTACGTGAACATGGTTTCATAAAGTTATCTGCCGAGATTTATTTATCCACACGGGAGGTCCAGGATTGAAAGTGTACACAAGAGTAAGTGATAGAAGAAAAAGAAAATCATTAAAATAAAGAAGTCGGAGAAAGAGAGGCACTCGCTATTAACTATTCCATTTTTTTAAATTGGGCCCTATAAGCAGTTTCTGGTTGGAATTGTTGGTAAAGAAATGTGAAGAAAATCCTATTCTGTGCAACAACTGTTAATTTGTCAATTCTAAGTGTAACTCTACACACATTTTCATCTATATGCTTTAGCTTTTAAATTTCTGCCACTGGACTGGAAAATACCCCTGCAAAATGGAAACTCAACAGTATATCATGCTTGTCTTCAGAGCTTTTCCATCAGTTTGCCTGGAGTGCTGTTTTTTGCTAGCAAGAGATTATACGAACATAAAGTAACACACATTAAGCAAAACCGTATGTCAATTTCATAACATTTTAGTTACCACACCCATGGCATGTGATCTGGATTCTGGTGGGAAGGCAATTAGTAAGTAAAATATATTAGCGTTTGCTTCATATTTTGAAATTAACAAATATGAAATCGTTTTTACTGGTGTACCTTAGTGGCTGAAGACATAAAACAAATTGAAGCAACTCAGATTATTATTTTATAGTCTGTGGCTGTGTAAAGGGGACATAGCAATCAGCATAAGGCTGCAGGTTCCTTCCAAGCACATGCTGACGATTTTGTTCTGTTTTTGGCCAGGGACTTACCCTTTGCTCCTGTTGGATATCTTTAAGATGTAGTTTTTGTTTCCTAAAGATTCAACAGCAAAAGTGTAGATGGAGCAACACATGTGCAACACACACACTCACACACACACAAATTAGATCTGTCTTCTGTTCATTGATGGGCTCTCTAATCTATTTATATATGACAGCACCATTCATATGTGTCATGCAGCATCCCTCTGATTTAATAAACACACTCCATTAAAAACAGAACGCAGCAGACTCTTTTAATTTACTATCGTCAAAAGTTTCACACACCTTATGGAAACCTGGACTTATTCTTTAAAATTGAAATAAAATGGAAAACTGAGACGGATTTAAAAAAAAAAAAAGTATTAATCCTGACACCAGGATGCCAGGGTCTTCCTCTAGGGTTTTACTAATATCATTACTCACAGAAAAGCTATTTTCTCTTTTCTTCTCTTCCTCTCTTCCACTCTGTCTCCTTCTTTTCTTTTCATCTTTTATGCTTCTACTAATAGTCAATATCAATAACAAACAAACCCATATATGGTTCTATTTCATGCCCTGTCCTGAGGCTGTCTCTATATTAGCTTATGTAAGGCTCATAGCAACATTATGAAATACGTATTATTATTATTATTATTATTGTTTGGATTTTACAGATTTGGTAGATGAGTTCCAGAAAGACTAAGTATTATTTGATAGCTAATCAATTAATTAGTAATTAATTGATAGCTAGCATCAGAGCCAGGAGTCAAACTTAAGCAATCTGATTTTGCCCATAACCCATGGTCTTCATTCTTTCATTTTTATATTAATTTAGGTTGTCTTAAAAAATGAAAATGTACTTCTACTAATTAAAATAAGATTTGAAAGAAAAATTGTGCTTTTAATGCTGATTATACATGTTTTATATGCTTTAAGTGTGTGTATTTGTGTATCTTTCATTTTTATAAATATTAAATCTTTTCAACTCTACAATTTTTAAAACATACAGTAGTTGCTAAAAGTGTTTTCTAGTGATATTTAGATAAAAACAACTTTAAGGTTACATTTGCTGTTGGCATGGATGAGAAAAATGTTGACGTAAACTTCATAAGGCAAGAACTCTTTGTTAATGAGTCAAGCATCTTTCCACCATCTTTGGCCTAAATGCTCTAAAAAATAATTTCCCCTCTGTGTATGGCAGAAAGGCAAATGTTAAAGAGTCATCTGAATTGTCATAAATTAATTAGCAAAAGAGAACTAGATGAAGTTGAAATGTAGTTTTGCCATTGATGCATTGAAGAGATCAAAATTCAGTACACTAGAGGCACTGAAATAGCAAAAATATTAAACATGAATGGTGAATTCTAAGTAGACTTTTTATACATAGTTGTTTGCTGTGCTGCTATCCAGGATCATATATGAAATAGAGCAGTATGCTCTCTCTCTATAAAATGTACAGACAAAGCTGTTAGAGAATTTCTAATCTCATCTGCACAACAGAATTATGATGGCCGTTTGAGACAGCGTTCTATTTATTCATCCAAGAATTCGCAGTACCATATGGATTGAAAATTTATTTAATCTTTTTCTGTGCTTTGGATCATGTATTCTAGAATCATAAAACCACTTATTACCATGCAGGCATTTGTCTTTGAAGTCCATATAATTACAGGAGACATTCAACTCATACACTTTTAGTGGATTCCATGCCTTATAATAGAAGATCACTATAATTCTCTCTAATTAGTGGAGTGAAAAGGTAGCATGAAAAATTGTTTCAGTCCTGGCTCAGGTAACTTGGGGACCATTGTCAGTCTCCTGCCATAGTGATTTAATATCCCTTGAGATGTTATATGCCAAAATGATTAAGTATCATGACAAGGAGAAAATTTTATACTAAGGCAAATACCAGATCAGATCATGTTTACTAAATTAAAATTAAAGTGAATACATTTTAATAGCATTCAGTGGTTTTGTTGATTATGTACAATGAAGCAGGTGTTCTATGTTAGAAAATTCTGTCTCATTTATACCTGAAGCATGTAACCTGAAGCATGTAACCCTGTTGTCCAAGTTTTTGTTGAAGCCTCATTGATTTTGTGAAGCATTGGAGGGAAATAAAAATAGGCCTATTAAATAAAACAATAGCAACCTCTTTCAACACAGCCTTGAGTTATCCAAGCACCTTCGTGTGTTCCAAACATACTCCTGGGGCATTATTTCCTCTTGAGTGTAATTAGATTCTATTCTGTGCATTTACAAACAGGAAGCTGCAAGGCTGTGACCTCACGATTTTCACTAAGAGGCCTTCTCAATTAGCAAGAGGCACTGGTGTTACTTGAAAATGGACACTGGGGTTATTGTGAGTTCTCTGGGCAATGAGGCAAATGACCTTTTATTTTCTATCTTAAAGATGACAAGCTTTATATTGTTTGCATATGATCACTTGAAAAATAGTCTATTTTAAGTAATTACTCAGTTCCAGGGGTCTTGAAAAATAGGCAGACAATCTGAGGAATCATAATTTAGGGAGCAAACCTGAAGATTAAATTTTTTGGTAAATAATGGAGGAGAAAAGGTCCCATCACATCAGGGGTATGTGGACAAAGGCCAAATGTCATGAAAACCTGTATATTTTCTTGGATAAGTAGTGCCCATCTATAAACTGATTACATTTTCATAGTTTTTAAAAAAATACTTATATGTTTCAATACTTCCATGAGAAAACAGGTAAAGGGTCCAAAATGCTTTGAAAGAACAAGAAGAAAAGATTTTCCTGCTGTTGGTGTGCAGACCAGCACTATTTTAATAGCACCAACTTCAATCTTCTATATCTAAAAATATTCTTGGGGTTGTGGATTTAGCTCAAGTGGTAGAGCACTTGACTAGCAAGTGCAAGGCCCTGAGTTCAATCCCCAGCAACCTCCCAGAATATATATATTCTTATCATAACAAATCTTACTAAATTAGGAAAAATTTAATCTTCATTTTCTTTTAAATATTCTTTAGGTGAGCACATATCTAAACATTACTATGTAGATTTTTTTTTCTTTTGGCGTTGTTACGGTTTAGACCTAAAATGTCCCCCAAAAGTCTCCTGTGCTCAGAGATAAAGCTTGCAGAAAAGAATTGGATCACAGCAATGTTAGTTACATCATCAGTGGATTTATTCATTGATTTGTCCATAGCTGAATGTGCTGGTAGAAATTGAGGCCTAATCAGAAGGTGTGGGTCACTAAGGCATGCTGTAAAAGGGTATGTTTTCATCCTAAGATCTTCCCTTTTCTCTGTGCTTCCTAGGATAAGCTGCTTGCCTTTGCCATGCCCTTCTACCATGCCATTTCTGAATTCTCTGGAACTGTGAGCCAAAATAATCTATGCTCACGGGTGTTGAGTATTTTCTCCCAGCAACGACAAAGTGACTAACACAGGTATTAATAAAAATGTCATATGTAGGCATTGAGAAACATAAACAGTACTATTACGAGATTATGAATTAAAATAGCCACCTCGCCCTCAGTAGTATTTATTATTCTATGTTCATAATTATATCCCCAATAAAGCACTACAGACCTCAGAACAGGTTATTCTGTTTTCTGTTCCACCCGAAGGGAAAGGACTAAGGATGTGCCCTTTCCAACCCTTAAATATTAACTCACAGTGGTTATTTTGCCTTTTATTAAAATAGCCCAGATATGAAACTAGATTGAATTTGGTTGCTTTAAGCTCTGCTGAAGATTTAGAGTGGCTCAAAAATATTGCTGAAAATTAGTAAACATACTCATGAATTCAGCCTATTTGTTATCCAGCTGCATTTATTGAAATTCCACAATTCTAGAAAAGGTAAAGCCATTAATTTCTTGTTAGTGAATCAATTTAGTATTCAAACACATTCTTTGTTTTTCCTGCTTTGACTTTTAGCCCAGTAAGTTTCATGTGACACATAAAAAGTAATCTTGTAGGGGCTGGAGATTTAGCCCAGTGGTTAGAGTGGTTGCTTAGCAAGCACAAGGCCCTGAGTTCGATCCTCAGCACTAAAAACGGAAAGAAAAAAGAAAAAAAAAAGTAATATTGTATTATTGATTTTTGCTCTTTTTTTCCAAGTAAGCTTCTAATATGGCAACTACCTGGGCCACATCCACATATTTTCTTTATATGTTACAAGTAATTTGGTACATAAAGCTACTTAACAGATTTCAAATTAAAGATGATGGTGAAAAGAAATCATTTCACAATCTCATCATGCATT
>PVJO010031934.1:0-13776 GCA_004026905.1 Hystrix cristata
AAGGCTTCTACGGTCAGCTTGCCATTTATAGATCTCACTTCAAATCAATAAAAGGAACATCTTGTGTCCTCTTGTTATTCTGGACAGTCCTGCAGAATCTCTAGGATCTGTTTAACTAGACAGGAAGGGAAATACATAACTTCAGACACACACAAAGCAGAGGATAAGACCTGGATTCTACAAGACTGGGTTAAGGGCTGCCCTTAGCAGAAGCTACATAATGGGCTCATCTCTTTAACAGAACTTTAAAGCTAGTTATTGCATTTCAAAGGGAGTAATTAATTTCTGTTTTTCATTATAGTAAAGTAATGACACAAGTAAGATTTGAGGTGCACATTCTCAATAGCTGTGGTCTTCTGCACATAAGGTGACCGACCATCTTGGTTTGTCTGGTACCAAGGAGGCCTCTGGAATCTGGGACGTTCAGTTTTAACATCATGATGGTCCTGGGGAAACTATTCCTTAGGGGGTTCTGAGGACTCACGACTTCCAGTGCTAAGTGGATCTAGGATGAGGTGGCCACCCTGCACACACTCCTCCTTGCTAAGATGGATGCACTCTATGTCAGAGGCTTCACTGATCACCTAGTATTAACTACAGGAAAACAAGCAGATTACAGAGGAATTAAAGATGTTCTCAATCTCACATCTCAAATTTTCAATGCTAAGAATGAGAAACCAGCAAGCACTCTGCTGCACTTGTAATTAACACCTTGCACAGTGTTTTTACAGATGAATTCTCAGTAGATGACTGAGAACAGTCAGAGTTCAGGTTCAAGCAATGAGATAGAGTAAACAGGAGTCTCCAGCCAAGTCCAGAATCCCAGAAAGCAAGGAGAGACCATGGCAATCAGCGGGTTCCAGCTCAGAGAATCAGAGGCCCAGACATTCCTGAAGCCACGTGGCCAAAGAGAACATTTGCCAAATACTTAGCATCCGCACCAGACTAAGACATTTACAAAGATTATAATATAACCAGAAGCCTATGAAATAAATGCAATTATTAAATTCATTTTAGAGATGGGAAAACCAGAGGTTGTAGTGATAGGCTTTATTAATGCCTAGATTTTCTCCACACTTTACACATGCCAGAAACAACAAACCACACACACAACATTTTTTTAACTGCAAAAACATTCTAGGATGGGAAGTAGGTGCATTTTATGTGTGTGTTTTTTTGTTGTTGTTGTTGTTTGTTTTTTTTTTTTTTTTGTGGTGCCGGGGATCGAACTCAGGCCCTTGTGCTTACAAGGCAAGCACGCTAATCACTGAGCTAAATCCCCAGCCCCAGTAGGTGCATTTTAAAGGATAGTAAAATCATTCGCTTTTATAGGTAGTCTACAAAACGGCTGAGATCTGTTTAAGCAGGTCTGTAACTGACCACCCTTTACAAATGACCTAAAAATAAGGTGAAAGAATGATTCAGATTAATATTATTAACCCAGCACTCAAGGAAAGTGAAATTACAAATGATGCGTTCTGGCTAGCACTAATAGAGAGAGCGGGAAAAAAAATATGTGTATGTTAAGAAGGAAAATTAAACTGAAAATTAGATTCCCTGCCCACAAATTTTGACAAAACTTCAAGGAAATTAATCAACCACTTTATGCTTGCTTTGCTGATCAGAGAAAGCCTCTGACTCCACTTGACATAAGCAAATAAAGATGGTAACACTTGACATGTAATTCTTGGCTGACTTAATTGGATTGCTCCACAAACCATTTTCAGTAATCAATGATTCCTAGTAGAAATCACAAAAGAGGATCCCAGGCAGCTGGGAAGAGAAAATGACACGACTGCATTTTCTTAAATCGTTTATCAGAGGTAGTGACCCAACCATCAAATGCTTCTGCCGCTGCTTTCAGTTCCTTGTACCTCTGGGCCCTGCTGAGCCCTCCTGACTTATGATAGCTTGGGCATCCAAAGGCAGACTGATACCATGCTCATGTCCCCTCGCGATAGCTATATGGTCCAGAACAAATTATCTTAGCACACCTCTGTTTCCTTGCATGTGAAATGGGAACAACTACCTACCCCCTAGAGTTAAGTGAGGTAATCCATGGGAAGCACTCAGAATGTTGCCTATGTGCCAACTCCATGTGAATGTTTATTACTTCTAGGATTATTTTATATTTCAGAAGCTGAGCTACTGCTACTTTAAGACCCCTGCTCCAGGTTGAATTAGAAAATGGTGCAGACTGCAAAAGACCATGTAGCCATGATCTTGGCCGCAATGCAGTCTCAGTGGAAAACATGACATCAAGAAGTCCAGACGGCAGTCACTTACGGGGTTTATGGACATCCAGCCTAGGACAGCCCTTGGGCTCAGCAGCCCTTGAACCAGTTGGAGGCCCAGCACAAGCCAAACACACTAGTTGGTAAAATCTGTATTCTGCTCCATCAATTATGGTCAGAGACAAAAATGCAGAGTTGATGGATCTCAGTCGACTTATGACAGGGTTAATCTAGTTACGGCTCAAGGTTGCTACGGCCTCCATGCTCGAATCACCAAGACACTTCGAGAATAGAGGTGGGACACGATCACAAGAATCATGGCTTTCTGAGCTCTATGGGAGCACAAAAACTGGGCCCTGCATGACAATCACCAGATAATCACATATAGAAGAACAAAGGAAGCGTACACAGCACACATATAAGATCTAGCTCCTGACAGTATGGATGCCTGTAGATGGTGGGCAAACAGACGCAGTAAGCAGAACAAAAAAGTCTATCATCGTGATGTTTGGCAGATTCACCTGGAGGTATCACGAGCTAGCGAGGAGAGATTTTTGCCAACTGTCTCCATAAACCAATCAGTCTTTACACGTTCGCAAAAAGCACCACCCCCACTGGCAGCAGACTCCTCTCTAAAAATGCCAACATGTCTTTCACCTATCCTGCTACTATTTCCATGGACTCAATAATGCCCTCAGAAAATAACTTACTGCAAAGAGAGATCGAGGGAGCATGTGATCCTCACAGAGCTCTGCTGGTATGAAACAGTAGTCTACATATTTCTAACATGAAAGCTTTCATGGACTGGGAACTGGTCCTATGACCTTGTTCCCCTTGCTCTTTTCTCTGCTCTCCTCTATTCAGAAGTCCCTGGCAGGATGCTGGCCACGAAGCAGACCAGGCCAGTTGAACTGAAATGTAGCTTCATTATGGCAGCAGACTGGATCTTTTTACTTCAACTTCAACTCTATCACAGACCTTTTTATGAACACCATGCCCTGTTAGAGGAATATGCAGGACTTTAGTAGTTTGTCCATGGTGTACAACTTTGGCACTGTGCAAAAAAGCGAGGAATAAAATATGATGGCCAAGCTGAGGAGACAAAACAAGGTTATTTTGCTACATAGCTCATGAGATGCAATGTTCAAGGGCTAATCTAAAAAGCTGCAAGTTGTAGTGGTTTATGGAGACAGCTGCAGCATCTCATGAGCTTTGGATAGGTTCCCAGCACCCTTCTCTCATCTCTCTGCCTTAGTCCGAGCTCTCTGTTCTGCCTGCGGTATCTCAGCCCAGCACACTTTTGCCCGGCACCAGGCAGGTCAAGAGTCACTCTTCTGCCCTTCCTCAAACAGCTGCCAGGGTTTCTTGTCTTCTTCTGACCTCTAAAAACTGCCTGTGCCATGCAGATGCCCTTCGCATTGAATGCCTTCTTGTGTACTTTTCTGTGGCTCTTTCTTACTCCTGCAAGGGGGTAACCCCCACAGGGCAGCTATTGTTACTTTACTCTGCAGGATTTCAGCTGAACTCTGTGAGGTAAGCATTATTTCCTACATTGCATAAACGGAGTCCACAGAAATTCAGTTTGCCTGGTCTGATACACCAGCAATTGCAATTTAAGCACATCTCTCCCTCACCCCCAGGCACTAAGGCTCAGACCCAGGGCCTTTGCACTGAGCTACCTTCCCAACTTTTTTTTTTTTTTTGAGACACAGCCTCACTAAATTGCCCAGGCTGTGCTAAAATTTGAGACCCTCCTACCGTAGCCTCCCAGAATGCTGGGATTACAGGGTGTGCCACCAAGCCCAGCTAAGCACACCTGTTTTCAACCTTTCCCTGTCTAGGGAGCTAGTCTGCAAGTATACATATTTGCACAGACAGACATGTTCTATGATTGTTATACTGCTATTATGGCATTAATTGTAATTGAAATTACATTGGAAAGAAGCCAGATGTGTTCACAGACAGGAAAATGTTTTAATAAATTATGCCATTTATATATATATATATATATACAGAATTGAATACTTTTCAGCTGAGAGAACAAGCGAGCTGCAACTACATATGAGGATTTCCCAGTGCCGAGAACAACAAATATTTGTTAAAATGAATGAATAAATCACCAAGATACACTGTAAGAAAACCAAATCATAAAATATTATACACAGTATGACTTGGCTTATGCTAAAAAGCTATTTACACACAGAGTAAATACTAGAAAAGGGGCAGTAGTATGGAGACACTTTAGTTTTTGCCCCATATTTTTCCTCTTTTTTGTTTTTTAGCAAGAGGTCTTGTTCATGTATTATTCATGCAATTAAAGAAACTAACATGGGAAAGGATTGTGCAGCCTAAGGGGCCTACGTGTGAGATTACAAAGCAGGCAACAGACTAGGCTGCTTCCGAAGTCCCTGCTTTTTCCTCTCTGTTTGCAGTAGAAAAAGTGGACTTGGAGGTACAAGGCTCAAGGTGCAGTTTGTTCTTTGCAAACCTGACCTGGGCAAATTTAGCTGAGTCAGCCAACCTTTAGATTTGTCACTGATTCTTTGGCCAGAGCTTAGAAATAATGTCTAACTTCCAAGATAACTCGGAGAACAAATACAATGAAGCATGTAATAGCCCCTGATAAACTATGGAGCTCTACTCAAATGCAGTAGAGGATATTATTTATCCTTGTGATTATTACTCTCATAAAGTACTAATGCAGTGTCTTGCATAGATAAGGCATAGAGTATAAATTAGAGAAATGAATGACTAATAGAATATGTGAATTCAGTCTTCTGCATTCACTCAGCCTTAGCTCCTTCTAAAGAGGTGAGTTTTTTCTTTTCTTTCTCATTTTTATTTTAGACTTTTAGTGATATCTCATTGGGAAAATGTTTTTAAAAATGAAAAGATCTGAATCTCTTATTTCACCTGATATAAGATGCCACTGGTTTTAAAATATGCATTAATTTTATGTACTGTTAAGGCAGAAAAAGACAGATACTACGTAAACCATGTCACACAGTGATGCCTGATTTTGAAAATATGAAAATGTGCATTTAAGAATCTATGAAATACAGTATTTAAATGAAAGGCTTCAGGTAAATTAGCTGATCAGTTATACATTGTGTGTCTCAAATGGAATTACTAATTTAATAATAAGGCATGGTCTTCTCATACCAGTGATGTTTCACAGTGCCTTTTCCCCTCTGCGTGTGCTGGCTACAGCACTTTTTTCATGTTTTAAAAATTATAGAGAATAGATAATTACTAGTGAATGCTGACCTTTTCCTTATTATGAGTAATTATGCTATTAAAAGCATCATTTGGACTTTAATTTGATATACAAATTATTCAATTACCTAGTCTGCAGTTATAAGGACTTTTAGCAAGCACCAGGTTTTGGTGAGAAGGGAAGGATAATCCTGAGCATGAAATAATTTCATCTTGCACTCTGCTACAGAAATTTTACTTGTATCTAAACAGAATGAAACAGTGCCTCACCCAATAATGTCATGGAAGTGCTTTACAACATCAAATTGTAACTCACATGTCACCACTGAAAGTGTTCCCAAGAAGAACAGGTCACATAAAGCTGATAAAAATCCCTTTCCAAAAGCACAACTGAGGCATGCTATTGAAAAAGAGAACTAGGAACTCTTGAAGGGAGCATTTGGCTTTAGCGTCCCTGATTCTTGCTTCTGGTCCCAGCTACCTATTCACTGGCTCTGCTTTGGAGGCGGGAGCCCTGGGGCTGATGGCCATGGCAGCAGTCGGGTGGGGATGGCCGGGGTGGTCACAGGGGTGGCGGTGGTAGAAGGGACCATGGTCACACGGTGAAAGAGCTAATGGCAGTGACAGCAATGGTAACGGCGCTGGTGGGAGCAGCTGGTGGAGATGGCACTAGTGACAGTGAGGCGGTGTTGAGGGAGATGACAGTGCAGATCCAGGTACCTAGTAACTTCCAACAAAGCAGAGTGGTACTCAACCTGAAGGACTTCCCTTGACCATGGACAGTGGGGCGGAGATGAAAACCCAGGCTGAGAACTGATTCTTGGTTTCATTATTTACGAGCTAAACAACTGTCAGTGGAAAATCACTGCCTCATTTCCCTCATCTGGAAAATGTAAGTCATAATACCAACACTGTCCAGATTGTTGAAAGGGTTGGTGATTAGTCTCAAAAACCTGTCACACCACTGTACTCCGATAAATGGGAAGATGAAGAGGAAGCATCTCCAAATCGTACTTTTACAGATGAGGGACGCCGCCATTAAGAGTCACTGATGTTTTCTTAAGTCTTGGTTTCACTTTGGCTGCCACCCTCGCTCTGTCATTCCCTGGTTCAGAACATCCAGATAAAACTCAGATTGTCCATCAGGGTCTAGGAGACGCTTAGGGCACTTTCCTCTGCAGCTGAACTTTTTCCTCTCTCTCTACATGCTAATTCACTCCCAAAGCTAACTGGTCCTCCAGGTCCTCATGCACCTTCACACACACCCTTTCCTCGGCCAGAGGCTGTCCTACGCCCTCAGTCTTCCGCACATCCCACTTCAAATCCCCTACACTCTTTCAGCACTGCACATGTCTATCCTAACACATCAAACAAACAGATTATTGACTTGCCTACACTCTCACCCACGATATGAGCCACTTGATAGCAGAGCTGTATTTTAAATTTAAAACCCAGCAATATAATGACCACTATCATCATAAATATTGCTGTCACAGTCCTCATTATTGTCCTCCACTTCATCCAATAAGCACCGAGACAGTACTAACTATATGCCCAATATTGTTCTAAGTGCTTTTGTATTTATTCACTTATTTACTATTCCAATCAACCAGGTAAGACACATGCTAACATTACTCCCGTTTTATATATGTTGAACTGAGACATAGAATGGTTAAGTGAACTGACTGCCTCCTGAAAGCTGCAAGTTACAGTGCCAGCACTGAAATCCAGGCAGTCTTACCTCCAGAGTCTACCTTCTATCCTAGATGACTTCCCAAAGTGACCTAAATAACATTCACTGGATTATTTAATAAATGCTAATGAGGCTTAGTGCATACAAAATTGGATATTGGGAAAGCAAAAAAACAGGAAGACACAGCTAAATCTGGTTATACTAAACTTTTTAGAAAATCCGCTTTTAGGCTTCAGATCCATTAGCATCACCACGTAAATTTTCCCCCTTTTTAAAAGAAGCAGATGGGATTAACAGATTAACACATTATTCAGTGCGCACAAGCAAGGCACTGCTAAGATCTATATGGTTTTTCCCAGAAGACACTGTATCTGTAACAGAGTGGGAGGGAGCAATATGTTGCTCATTTCCTGTGAACAAAAGGAAAAGTCCTTTTTCTTCATAGAAATCATTCCTTTAAGGAAAAGTATAAAACGCCTGCCACTTGGCATTCAAACAGTATGCCAAGGCTGCACTTGGGTGTCACTATCAGCCTGTTCTGGAAGCACCGAGAAAACTTTGACTTGTCACAGTGGTCCCGGCTGGAATGATTGCTTGAGAGGTAGCAGTCTCAGCTTCAGGCTACAGGGATGTCCTCTGCCGCTGCCCCCAAAGCCTGGTAAACTGGGCCATTTCTCACATTCTGGACCATGCGAACGCGAAGATTCTTATCTTGAGACAGAAGGCAGGAACAGCACGAACAGTGTCTGGGTTTTGCTAGCCACTCCATTTTTTAGGGACTGAAGTACATTTGTTTTGGATAGTTTCTGTCCCTGGGTACTGGAAATATTCATCTTACGGTGATACATAAAGAATCCAAGTAGAGTCAAGCGCAGAAAGGTGAGGCATTTTTAATTCTGTCAAACTCCCCAGTAGTCCCAAAGCGCCACGTTTGGAAACATTACACAGCTGATAATGTCATCATCATCACAAGAATAGAGATGAAATGGATAAAAATCATGCAGGGGGCTTCTACAGAACAAAGAAGGAGACTAAAGGTACCTGGCATTTATCACCTCAAAAAATCTGAACAGGTGGCTCTAGGAACAAGACAATACAAGGCATGTTCTCAAAATTACTAAAAATAAACGCTCAAATTATTTCAAGCCCTCACTCACATATTGACATCCCCAAATATCAAAGACTTCTACCAAGTAACCTTAGTGCTCAGAAAATGGCATTTGGTTGTGCAGCTCAGTGGCTCTCTGCCAGCTCGTGAGCAATGCGGAATGCCCCTACCCAACTGTTGGCAGTGGAACAAAGCAAGTCCCCCGGAGAGCCTGCCACCTACTGGTTCCACCCTGGACACATCACTTCCTGTACCTGCACGTGTCAGCAGGCCTCTCCAGACGTCTGGGTGAGCTCTAGTGCCCAGATGCGCACAGTCAGGTTCTGTGGGCTGTTTGATGCTCACTTCCAGATGGCAGCTTCACAAGTGCTCCAGTGGCAGCTCTCGCTTGTTTTGGAGACGCAGCTACACAGGGTTAGCCAATGATAAAGGATCCCCTGCTATAACATAACCAATATCATTAACTCAAATTATTTGCTCTTTCCATTCACGTATCACAAGCTAGTGTTGCTCCCATTTTTCCAAACTTCTGTCTTTATATGACAGCTCAAATGATCTTTTAGTGTGAATACCAATTCAAAATTTAAAAGTACCAATGAGCACTGGGAACTGGATGAACACTGAGATTATTACCAAGCTGTTTCTACAATACTGGCTGTGGGGATCTGTATTATTCAGCTTTCTAGCACTATAATGGAATACATAAAGTAATTAACTTACAAGAGAAAAGGTTTGTTTACCTCATGGTTCTGAAGGATCCTGTCCAGGATGGGGCACACTTACTGTGTTGGGCCTTTGGTGAAGGTAGTGAGTGGCAACGGTGGGAACGCCTCTGAGTAAACTCTTTATATGATGAGCCGGGAAACAGAAAAGAGCTGGGATCCCACAATCTCCTTCAGCGAGAGGAGACAGACAGAGGAAGCAGCAGGATCCCACAATCTCAAGGACATACCTACAATGACCTAAGGACCTCCCAGTAGATCCCCCTGCAAAGGACCACAACACCTCCCACTGTACGACCCTTGGATCAAGCCTTCACCTCCCATTGTACCACCCTTGGATCAAGCCTTGAACATACAAACCTTTGGAGGACACTCGTCCAAACCACAGCAAGACCTAAAGTTCTGAAAGGAAAGCATTAATGTCACCTACCAGGATTGGTAAAGCACTGTACTGCCCAGCATTAATCTACCAAGAGAGACAGGAAATGTAGTGGGAAGAATGGAGTTTTGGGAAGCAGATGGGTAATGCTATGAACACTGGATCTCCATTTGTAGCTATATAACTTTTTAGCTTCAGTTTTCCTCAAAGTGTAAATTAGATGTGATACTATCTACTATATCCAGTGAGGCTTAACTAATTTCAAAACAAATAAACTCTGGAACAGGAAAGAACTCAGTACTTGATCAGATTATCTCTGTAATTGATTCAAGAGTTTAAAAGAAAAAAGAAAGACATTATTCTAAGCACAATATCACACTGGTGCCAATTCTTAACCAAAGAACCTATGGAGAATTAATTCATGTGCAGTGATACAGCCTGTCTACCTCCATACCCCTCAAGATGCCTTCATTCTTATTCTAGTCACCATCCAATTACTTGACTATAAATCCTTTATATTACATCAATAAATTATCTTTTTCAAGGCAGTGAGCCCAACAACTACCAGAAAATTTATTCCTTTGAGGCTTAGATAATTAGCATGATGGCTTGGCCAAAATATTTTTCCTTGAGAAGAAAAAGCCAGGCCACGGCAGTGCACTGGTAGAACAGTCACATTGCATTTGACCCCAGCCAACTCCGCTCCATGGATTCTGCATGCTGGGCACATCAAACTGTCAACTCCTAGCCAGCTCTGCACTTTCATTCCCCTCATAACAGGGCCACAGAGGTGATGACCAACTGACCAGCCCGATTCTGGATGAGCCTAATGCCCCAGCGGAGGAAGTAAGCCTCAAAAAGTCAGCAGCTTTAAGGAGAAATAACAGATGGGCCAGCCCTTCTGTCCCCAAGAAAAGCTCATGGTTATTGCAAACTGTAACAACAGCATGGGGTTTTATTCTGAGAGTGATTTCTTTGTAGCGGGATACAGCTGGAGAAGAAATCCAGTGCAGTGCCATTATACTGCCAGAGAGAGAGTTTATTTAATCAGCCACAGTCTTGGGGAGGGGACTATGCAGGATTGAGCCACAGAACAGCTACACTACAGCTTTAAACGAGGATTTTTAGTGTTGCTCTACCATAATGACTGGGTTAGAGACAGTCACAGGAGATAGACATGGAGAGGGTGACTGCCAGACATCGATCCCCTTAGAAGTTCAAGCTCAGGCCAAGGACTACACAGGGCCAGCACTCCGGTGGGAAGCGAGGCCTGGCAGGTTAAGTCCCAGCCCTTCTGCCCAGATCCAGTGGAGATCAGTGGTCTGATTGCTTTTCTGTTTACCAAATGGAGCAGGGATGAGCCTCAGTTTGGATAGTTGCCAAGGTCTGGGGTTTATGGACAGAGGGACCTCAGGAGCAAGGGAGGCACATCATAAACCTACAGGCTATAAAGCTGACTGGAGAGGACTTGCTAGATTTCCCAGACATCAGATTTTAGAATCACTCATTTGGAAATAAAGAAAATTTTATTTTGGACCATTTTTGTTCTCCTTTATTGGACCCTTTATTTCTCCTTTATTGGGGCCAAAAACATGTTTGGAGGTTTTTTTTTTCTCCTCATTTTTTTTTATTATCCTTTCTTTTTTATTTTCATCTTTTTTCTCTTTTAATTTTTCCCATATTATTTCTTCTTTTTTCCTTTAGTTTGCTCTCTTTTTAATTTTTTTATTTTGTTTGTTCTTTTCTGTTACTTTTATCTCATACTGCTAATTTCCTTTTACTCCTTAATAAGATCACTTATTAAATGGGAAAAACTGAAAGCTTTCCCTCTAAAATCAGGAACAAGACAAGAATGTCCATTATCACTATGCCTTTCAATACAGCCAGAGCAACACTGGCAAGAGCAATCAGGAAGGAGAAAGAAATAAAAGGGGTTATGTATAGGAAAGGAAGAAGTTAGATTACCATTATTTACACACTATCATCCTCTACATAGAAGACCCAAAAAATGTCATCAAAAGACTCCTAGAATAAAGAGCCAAATTCGGTAATGTATCAGGTTACAAAATCAATAGTATTACTGTACACCAATAATGAACTCACCGAAAAGGAAATTAGGAAAATAATACCATTTACAATAGCACCTAGAAAAATTAAAACTTAAAAGTTAACCTAACCAAGGAAATTAAAGACCTCTACAACAAAAATTACAGAACTCTAAAAAAGGAGAGATCAAACAGAACAGCAGAAAACAGAAAGATAGCACATGTTCCTGGATAGGCAGAACTAATATTGTCAAAATGGCCATACTTCCAAAATTGTTATGTAAATTTAATATAATTCTAATCAAAATACCAACAGCGTTTCTCACAGATCTAGAGAAAACAATCTTAAAATTCATATAGAACCAAAATAAACCCAGAACAGCAAAAGCGACCCCGAGTAATAAGAGCAAAGCAGGAAGCATCACAATGCTAGATCTGAGGTTACATCACAAAGCTACAGTGATATAAACAGCATAGTACTGGCACCAGGACAGACAGATGGATCAATGAAACAGAACAGAGGACCTTTGACAAAAGGGCCAAAACCATACACTGGAGGAAAGATAGCTTCTTTAATAAATGGTGCTGGGAAAACTGGCTATCCACATGCATAAGATTGAGTCAGGACCCATATATTTCACCATATACTAAACCAAAATGAAAATGGATCAAAGATCAAAGATCAAAATGTTAAAACAGAAACACTTTATCTGCTGGAAGATAAAATAGGTATCCCCCCTCAATAAAAGACCTGATTTTAAAAAAGGGGAATTGTAATGAATAGACATTTCTTGGAAGAAGAAGCACAAATGGTCAATAAATAGATAAAGAAATGTTCACCACTGCTGGCCACTAGAGAACTGTAAATTAAAACAACGCTGAGATTCCATTTTATGCCAGAAAGAATGGCTATCATCAAGAAATCAAATAATAGCAAATGCCAGTGAAGCTGCAGGGAAAAAGGAACCTACTTTGCTGATGGAAATGTAGACTAGTACAACCATTATGGAATTTGGTATAGAGAGTCTTCAAAAAACTAAAATTAGAAATTCCATTTGATACAGCTATTCCCCTTGTAGGTACCTTCCCAAAAAAGTTAAAGTCATCGTATTATGTGCATATACATATTTAAAGAAGCACAATTTATAATATCTAAATCTTGGACATGACCTATATGTCCATCAACAGACACATGGGTAGAAAAAAGTTTATATGTTTATACACTGGAGTACTACTATGCCATAAAGAAGGACAAACTTGAGTTACTTGTAAGAAAATGTACCATGAGACCACAATGTTACATGAAATGAAACATACATCACATGGTTTTTCTTATATGAGAAACCCAAAATATAAATAAAGAGCAAAATAAAAGACAGAAATAGGAAATAGATCTTTTTCAAATAAGAAGGGGATCAAGAGCCGGGGCAAGAGTGGGGAGGGAAAGGGGATGAAAAAAGAATTGAGATATGTTATGCATATGTTCCAATTCCCATAATGAAAGTAATCATTATGTAAAGCAAATAACGTAACCATAAAAAAAGAAAACTGAGAAAAAAATATTTTCCCCAACAGAGTGTTCTCAGGAAGGGAAAGCTGTGTTGCCTTTCCAATCAGGACTGGAGGGGGGCTCTGAACTCTCGGGCTTAACAGCAGTGCCAGTGACCACTGCACACAGAAAGGGAAGTCTGGGGAGCCCGGGAAAGGTCTATGGGTGACATAGACAGAAATCTACCTCCTCAAGCCACAGCGCGGTGCGTCGTGAACATGGTGCGGAAACCCAGGGGAGCAGAAGGAATAAGTGTAGGTTTTATTTAAAACATGTATAAAGTACTTTACAAATGGCAACTGATCCTCGAGACAACTCTAAAAGGTACCCAATGATTCCCACTCTGTGACTGTGGCCATTAAGGTGCAAACAATGTAACCCACCTAATGTCACACGGCATGCAGATGGCAGAACTGGCCAGGCAATCTCGGGTCGAGAATCCTTGCTACGAGCCAATACTCCGGACTCTCTACCTGCTTCGGTTACATCTAAGTCTCTTCCTAACAACCAGCTACTTGGGGCCATTTCTGCCATTGCTATCTCTGATGCTGTCTCTCCCAGCAGAGAGTGTGAGCTCCAGGACCTCATTAGAGAAGAGCTGACATTCCATTATTTGACATTAAGTTACCCGAGCAATGAAAATGTGTCACAGTTACTCAAGGCCGCTGTCAGCAGATTCCTATTCCACACCTGGGATGCCAATTTCAAGACAAATGGCTTCAGTACACTGTTCTTCCTCTGTCACTTGATGAACAGTAAACCGTCAATATACCTATAATTCCTTAAACACCCTGCACTGAACTTCCCTTCCCCAAGTAGAAGACAAATCC
>PVJO010031935.1:0-13754 GCA_004026905.1 Hystrix cristata
TTGCTAGAAGAACTCATTTGACTATGAAGCTCGGGCATGCAAGCATGTGTGTGCGCACGTGTGTGTGTGTGTGCACGTGTGTGTGTGTGTGCTTTCATTAATAAAGTCCTTTGTCTCTGACCCATGAGTCTCATGTCTTACTAGCTTATATGTCATGGTGGCAAGCTAACTTCTGAGTTTTCAAGTAGGGCAAGATCTTATAGTTTTTGACAGTGTTCTATTTTTTTTTTTCTTTTTGATTTGTTCAAGGGTAAATTAAAACCGGGGAAATTTCTGTATAATGTAGTTTCATCTGAAACAGTGTACTTATACCAAAAATTAACTTTTTAACAGCATCATATATTATTAACATGTATAGATCCTTCAGTGCTTTTCTTTAAAAATCACACTAAATACATTGGCCATTGATGGAGTTGAAGAAAATATGCATTTCATATGCTTTCTGTGTTTGCATTCAGCATTTCAGAAATAGATATTTAAAATGAAAAGTAGTTAAATTTTCAGATAATTAGATATGTATTGTAAACATTGCTTTCTGAATACATAACTTCTCTATGCTGAATTTAAATCTAATTTTGTGACAGCTATAAAAATGGCTACCTCATATAGAAAAGTAATCAAATTTATGTTATTTTCTGAAAAGTTACAATGCTAAATATAGCGTTGTTTTGAATTTTAAGTCATCACATTTCTACTTCTAGTGTGGGTCCTTAGAAAAGTCAATTCTTTAGAATATATTCATAAATCATTTTTCATAATGACAGCCTTTTAAATCATTTCCAAGCATAAGTAAGTAGGAAAAGGAGGGATGGAACTTGACATGGAAATTATTTGTTTACAAACATCCAGAACAGAAAATATTTTTCTATCTCTTATACCTATGCTGAAAATTGTAACTGAATAAATCGGGTTTAAACAGAAATGATACCAACACTTCCAGTTAAAAAAAAAAAAAGAGGAAATAAAAAAAAATAAATCTGTTAGTGGAAAGAAAGGCTGACATCAGCAATGCTACAGCGAACAGAGGGGCAGGAAGAAGACAGAAACACTTCTGTAATCATGGCCAGCATGTGCAATAAGGGAAGGTCCCCCACAGATGATTGCTTACTTTTGAATTTTACTTGTGTCAAGTAATAAAGGAGAGCATAAGACAATGAATTTGAATTTCATTATTTGAATTGACTCTGTCAAAGCTCATAGTTTTCAAATGCAAATTACCTACTTCCATTCTTACTACAAACTGAAACAGGTGGTGATATTTTCTTTTATTCTTTCAAAGTTATATGACCTCACTGAGTAAAAGAGAAACCAAAGCTCAAGAATCTTTTTAACAATCCACTTTTAAAACAGTATATAAAATATTACACTATAAACTGATATATAATCAGGATGCATTTTGGAACATATTTGTGTGTGTGTGTGGATAAATGTACAACATTTAAAACTAGTACAACATGGTATTGAAGTATTGCTTTTATATGGAGCAATCTTCTTTGACATTTAGAAGGAAAATGATGTGGGAAAATAAAGAAGAGTGTATCAATGATTTTTTTGAAGTTAAGAAGATTTTCTAAAGTGTTTTCCCCACATTACACAACATCAATCTTTAGGCTCTCTTATCCTGTTTAGCCAATATTAATTTTTTAACTAAGAAAAGGGGACAGACTTCCTTGTTAAAAATTCCAGGCAACACATCTGTTCCTTTAGTTTGTATGGTAATGTTATGAATGCTTACAGGTACTGTGAGTCTTCTGAACTTATGGAAGACTTGTGCTTTGACTTTTTGCATTAAACATAGTCATGCGACATGATTTGGCCAATGATATATGAAAGGCATACCCTGTGGCATTTTCTGATTAAAAAAAAAAATTTAAAAGACCCTGATTACCATTGTAGTTATTGCGGTCTTTCATTTGTTTGGGGTTTTTTGTTTGTTTGTTTCCCTGATCACGGTGGTTATGGTTACGTGTTTTCAGGTGGCTCCCCGGTAACCCGCACCTCTCAGAGAGCATGAAAAGCCCACAGCCACCTGTCTGATAGCACTGGATAGACTAACTAAGAAATAGGCCTCCAGTTTATGAAGTACTGATATTTTAGGATTCTTTGCTATTTCAACATGACCTCACCTATTCTAAGTCATAATTAGATAATTTTATGTAATAAAATGAAAAGACTTTTGCAATTTTTTGATATTTCTCAATCTTTTACTTTGTCCCCTAAACTGAAGTTATTTTGTCTCAAATGTCTCCACAGGACTCCATTATATCTCTCTTGAGCTGAATTATTATATGAAGATAGAAGGAGTTAACTTAAATTTAATTAAGAAAAATCAGTGAAACAGACTGAAGTTCTCATTAAATGATTAAACTACTTGTCCATAATTATTTGGTCCAGCAAAATAATAGAAAATATGTTTAAAGGTCATTTGATTAACTCTGTGAGACATAAATTAATTGCATTATTGTTCAAATGTTGAAAAAGAATGGAAGCGGGCTCTGCTCACTACTCCTGCTAGCTGGGCAGTCAAAATATATAGAAGGAAAACTCCTATAAATTAATCATAATGCCGGTGCTCAGGGAAATCAAATCTAAAAACTCACATATGAGAGACTGAATAAACCATGGTAACTGGAACTCTTATAAATTGCAACCGCTGACAATTATATCTTTGTTCTGAAACCACAAATAGATTAAAGTAAGTGCAATAAATTATCTTTAAACTTATAAAGTCAAATACTTTCAATTGTGTCACTATAGAAAATTTGGTAGTAACTTTTTAAGGAAATAATGTGATAAGTCAGAATTTGGACAACAATAACTTGAAAAAATAATTTTATTAAATTTTTCTTCTGTAGCCATGCAGAAAAGGCCAACAAAGTTATTTAACATTATCACCAATAATAAGTTATTTTATAATGTGAGGCTTATTAGTACGCATGAGGTCATTATCATTGAGTCAGCTGGAAGAAGAGTAATAATGGTAATTCAGAGTACTTGTGCCTTTGAAATAGTACTATCAATGGAAATGTATGAACATTCTAGACTGTTACAAAGATATTCAGAAAATGGTTCTGCTTCGCTAGGTTTTAATTCCTAACCTATTGCGATTTTGACTGTTTTTGTAATTCTACTAGCTCTAGTTTTATTAACTGTGAGGAGGAGAATCATAGTACAGAATAAGTTCCCATAAAGACAAAATAAGGTAATACTGATATAATGTTTAGACTTATGCTTAGATCATAGAATTAATAAATACAGACTGTATCATTTTTATTGTCGAGATGACAAATAGAAAAACCCCTGAACTATTTTCTAATTTGTACAGTTTTTTATGTGTGTGTGCCAATGAAGGGCAAAATCTACCTATTGCTGATGTTCTCTCCTTCATGATTGATACATTTATATGAACAATAGTTACCATGTTGCTCAAAGAACATATTCAACACTTCAGAAATAAGTAAATGAATTTAAATATAATCAATATCATACACAGGACTAGAGAATACATTTCAAACTCTTTAGTCTGGGCATGTCTAAATGATGATGCAACCTATTTTATCATGGAAATTGTCACCTCTCCGCTCCAAATTCATCTTCCACAGCCAAAGGTAATTTCCCTTTTACCTTCTCAAGCGAGGTGTTCCTTTACCGAAAATATAAACATCTACATGACTCTACACATTTTACAGGACTAAATACATTTATTTCCTAAGCATAAAAGTGCATTTTCTATTTCTACCCATGAAAACATCTTAAAAGATTGAGAAGCATTTAATGAAGAGAGAAGAAATAAAGAAAGACTATTACTAATAAATGTTGAATTAAAATGAAGTACAGGACTAGGACAGCATATCAAGAGATCATATAATAAAACTAAAAATTTTGGATTCTGTAGTTGGTTTGATTATATTAGAGAAAAATGTTAAGTGTTGACATTGTCTAAGATGAAAGAAAAATTGACTGGAAACAGAGTTTTGTAATTACATCACATGAAAAGGGAGAACAGCATTGTGGCCAAGAACTTGTTACTGGAGCAAAACTGTATTTATTCTCTGAATACAGTCCTTGACCTTATTTTGATGTGAAATTCTCTTTATATATCATTAAAGATATGATGCAGCCCCAGGAAGCTCATTACCTCAGCTTTTATTGCTGATATTTTAGAAGATATAGATCATTAAATTTTACTGTGATTTTTCTATGTTGTACTGCAAAAGATATTTCTCAAACTGTTTTCTTTTACTTTGTGAGACTATGAGCTAATGTTTTTCGTTTTTGGTTAGGTTGTCCAGTGAAAACCAAATTTAATTAAGATTTCAACAAGGATGCAAGAATCCAGAACCTGACTCTTGCACACTAACCTTGCTTTTGGTTATACCTTATTCTCTTATCTTAGTAATTTTTTTCTTATTTGCACATAATTCATGTTATTTTGCTATATGCATCACATTTTAAGCTTCATAAAGTTAGCTGTAAATAAAACATAAATATATAAGTGACCGTAATATTTTAACACTGTTTTAATAGTATAGCATCTTCAACAAATGTAAGGAGAATTAATGAAGAGCATACTGCCTTGCATATACACAAGAAATGAAAACGAGAACAACAGCAGCAAAAAACATAATTTTGTTCAAGGCTCCTTCCAGATTTAAAGTACTTAGATTCAGTTTTACATAATAACTATGTAATGAGAAAATTGTTTATGTTTCTTTGTGAATATGCCAAGTGTGGAACCAGAAAAAGCTTAAAGAAAGTGATTATAGAAAGGTTTTGAGAGTTTAAACACATTATTCAATAGACCAAAGTTCTAAGTCACTTCAATTTTAAAATTTGAGTTTTTTCTGTTATCATTTATTCAATAATGAGCTTTAATTATCAACTTTCTCAAAATGCATACATCCTTCATGTGACTTCCTAAATTAATGAGCAACTGATAAACCTGCCCAGAAGAGAGCAAGAGGTCACACATGTAAAGGAACAGCATCCTTCCCAAATGATGCCTGTAAAAGTTCTCACTATATTTTCCTTAACCCAAAACACAAGAGATTTTCTTTTTCATGCGGGGTTAACCCACTAAAATGTGTGTCACATGGAATTGCTCTATGTCTTTGGTGGCTACCATTCTCCTTTTTCCATTCCTTTATCCTAAATATTTTCACCTCATCTTTAGAGTGGTAGCATTACAAAGAGCAGCAGAATACCAAATGGTCATTGCTGTGGTTCACTGCGTTTGTGCAGCAGGAAGTTAGATGATTGCTTTTCAAGCTCCCTATCATGCGTGGAACCATCTATTTTACTACAGGGGATTTAGCTAAGCATACTACATCACTTTTTTCTTTAACTCATAGGCCTATATAATCATATGAACACTTTGTGGACACGAAGATAAAGTAATTATTTTTCTTCTACATGTTGTGGAAGGTAGGTTTGGTAGAAATGAATATTGCTTAATGTTTACAAAATTCCACTTTTATTTTGGTAACAATGTTACCAAACTATTTGTTATGGCTTCTTCAATAATGTAAATGTTCTCCAACCAATTTAGACTTTGCATTTATAAAATTAGCTTTAAAATTATTTTTAAATGAATAAACAAAAAATTCAAAATAAACAAAAGCTTCCATAGAAGCATGTGCCTCAAAATTACAACAAATTGACATAGACAATGAAGACATAGTTGTTTCAAAAAGAGACTGAATTTTGTCTTTGATTTGAAAAATACATTTTGGGCTGAGGATTTACCTCAGTGGTTAGAGGGCTTGCCTTGCAAGCACAGGGCCCTGAGTTCAATCCCCAACACCAAAAAAACACAAAAAACAAAAAACAAAAAACCAGAAAAAACAAAACAAACAAATAAAAAAACCACCAAAAACATTTCGTCACTATTTTTCTAGGAACTCCACAGAAAGAGAAAGAGATAAAGTGCATTCTTTTAATGAAAATATCTAAATTGATAATGAATTATAATAGGATACAGCACTATAATACATCTAATGAATATTTCTTTATTGTGAAAATTAGTTTACAGTAAAATTGATGAATTAAGAAACAAACTTGGCACCATACAGTAAACCAACAAAAATATTTGAGCCGTTATACGTATGACAAAAAAGAAAATCAATGCCTTCCTAAATGCAGGAAAACACAAATCACAAACACAAACTGGTGAAAATAAATTTTGAATTTAATGTTAAATATACAGCTGATTATTGTAGCAACCAAATACAAGCTGATTATATAATAGTAATAGAAGGCCCTAATTTTGTTCTCTGAACTGGAGAAATACAGAATGTAGCACATATTGCTTATGCAATTGTACCACTCTATCTTTGCATGAAATTAAAGTACACACATTTGGGCAATAACCCGTATTCAATAGATTTTGGGTTTCATGAAGCCTGAAGCTGTTTCATCCATATTTAGCAGGGTAGCTTGTGCATAGATCTTAATGTATATGTTTAATTACCAAATGTAGTTCAAATTTAAGAAGTTCTAGAAAAGAGTATCTGAGAAATGTTACATTACCCTTGGGAAACATATTTTCACCAATGATATATATTCCTTGCTGATTCCAATGTGATTTATTAGGCCAATGTGCAATTTAAAATTGTTCTTCATTGCTACAACTCTAAGAAAAATTAATTCTACTGCCTGTAAAGTTTTGGAACCTAGACAAATATTCTCTGGTGCTATCAGAGAGTGACAGGGCTTTTTTTTTTGTTCTCTTTTGTTTGTGCTGGGGATCGAACCCAAGGGATTATGCTTGGGAGGCAAGCACTCTAACCACTGAGCTAAGTCCCTGGCCAAAATGACAGTTTTCAAATGACCTATGTCTCAATGCTATTTTCATATTCAAAATACAACTTTGCAGACAAATCTTATTTTTTATTATTTTTGTCATAATGATAGAAATAAGTTATAATTGTACGTGTTGAAGACTATGAATCAGATATTTTACATATACTGACTTAATCTTTCTCTTAATATTATAAAGTAGATAGGATTTCTCCTAATATACAGATGAGAAAACTGGAGTCTGAAAAATTAAATATCTAGTTTAAGGTTTTTATCTTTTGTGTAACTAAGTTGTGATGTATATCGAGGCTTTCATTAGTCCAGTTAGTCCAGTCTATCCTTTCCAGAGTTCTTGTGTGCTTTTTAAAAAATTTCTATTACAGTAAGTCCCAAATTATGGGCATTTGCATTGCATACTTTCACAAATGTATTGTATAAGATTCACTTTGTCACCTTACAAATGAATCCAACTTATAAACAAATCTCCCAGAAAAGAAACTCATTGATAAGTTGGGGACTTACTGTATGTCAAAGCCCACGCACATGTTTAAATGTCAACAAATTCTTTTTTTATAAATACTAATCACATCTGTAACATAATAATTGTTAGCTATTGTTTCTTATGATTTTTAATCTTAAGTTTTTTTATTTTTGTAAGTAGCAAATGTTAAGCACCTTCTATATGCAAAGCATTATATTAATATTCTAAAAATATTATCTCAGTTAATCTACTCTCTCTAACCTTCACGGTATTCTGAGATAACTAAAAGTATTCAATTTTTGACATACAGAACAATATATTTAGAAAAGTAAAGTGAACCCATGGACCTTATGCCCTTAAAGACATCTTATATGTCCATTGTTTCATAGTGCTGGATTCTACTAAAGCAATCTAATCAGTGCATATTAATTATCTTGTCACATAAATGTACTTTTCAGAACAAGATTAGGATGCATAAGAAGGTGATGGAGTATTGGCCTGGTTGTTGCCTGAATAGCCTTCCAGGAAACAATGATGAGGCAGCAAGAAATCTGTGACATTTGCAAGCTTCTCCTCCTGGCCTACTATCAATGGGATCTTTCTGGCATGTCTTGAAGTGATAATATAACAACTATTGCCCAGTGATTCATGGTTAACTTGCTGGTTCATGAAAAACCACGTGCAACATGTTTTCCTCATGAGAGTCAAACACTACTGTTCAAATTAAGAGACTTGATCCTTTTATGTGAAATGATAAATGATGGGACTAGTGAAAACAAAATGTGTCCAAAAATATTGTTCAGATAATAATGGCAAGTATTATTCCAAAATTCGAAGACTGTACTACAATATTTTCTGAGAAATATTTGAAATAACATATTTGAAAATCAACTCATTCAAACTATCAGTGCCTCAGTTTTCAAAAAGAATTCTTAATGCACGGCTCATGACATTTCAATATTCAACATTTGAGTTCCTTTATCTCATTGGCATGAAACATTTTACCACTAACACTATTCCTCTATTATTAAGCGAGTTACAATAACACACTATCTTTTTTGTTTTTGAAACAGATTTAAGGATAAAGAACAGAGCTTTTTACAAGAGTTTCTTATCAATTTTTTTTTAAACTGCAGATTTTAGCTCCCAAAAATGTGAAAGGTAATACAACAGTGAATGCACAAAACTCGCCTCTGTCTTGATCTAGTACTTAAAATTTCACAATAGAATATATTTATATTTTTCAATTTGCAATTTATTTTTATGCAACATATGAAAATGTCTAAAGTATGACATTGAGTTATTTTTGTTTTTTTAAGTTGAATAAAATAATTTGTAGTTTTTTCACTTTAAATTACTTCTACTTGAATTTTATTAATATCAATTAAGGCATCATATTTCTGAATACCACATCTAACATTTATGCAGATATAATCATGACATATTATACAAATAATGAAGTTTTTATTTTCCAATGCCTTTTTTTGAGACGGCTTCCAGGTACTGAGAATGAAAATATATAACCACAATAAATATCCTTATATTTGCTAAGTCACTACTTTTTTGGAGAGCATTTGTTACAATTTGCATACAGAAAAATACGTAGTTAAAGCTTTCTTTCTCTTCCCTCTTCTCAAACTATTGCCTTTTATTACTGAGTACAATTTTATGTCTTTATATTACATTTTCATCCAGAATCACTGATCAGGGTCTAGCAGGAAGATGATGTCATGTTGTAACAAAAAGCATGCTGTTCTTTTTATATCCAGCATTTATCTTACCATGGTGTAGCAGAAGTTTGTTTTTCTTTCAGGGTAGAACTTGGAAGGCCATTTTCACCTTCACTGCAACCTTAGTTAACTGAAATTTAATTTGATTTATCAGAGGAAAAAGTTCCCTCATCAGCCTGTTTGCTTCTCTGTACTGCCAAATATTTGGTTAAGATCTCAGCATCAACTGTGACACCCACATCACTAACATCCAACCTTCTCCCAAAGGGATATCACCTGTCAGATCACCATGAACTCCACTCATGTTTCACAGCATGCTATCGCTTCACTCACCGCTGTCTACCAATTCTTAGAACTTTACTGTTGGCTATTAAAAGTATATTCAGATCATCAAGACAACATAATTACTCTTTTAACAATTCTCACTAGTTAATCCAAAATGTGTAAATTCCTAATACAACCTTAAATTTTCTATGACTAATTCTTAAATCTTAATATAGTAGTTCTTTTATTAAATTGTTAAATCTTTGTGTGTGCACTCAGGTTTAGGGTCATGTACAACAGTCCAATTTATGTACCTCTTTTATATATGTTTGATTGGGTCAGCCAGGGGCCTGTATATCAAAATGCCATTCTGAACACAGAATATCATTATGCAGTTTAGAAGTTTTAACTGAGGAGTAGCGTATCCATTTTCCTCTGCTGACCAGGTGCTTTACTTAAGGAGTGCCGAGAGCTCGAGCTGGGGAGGACTCAGGTTGCACGGAAGCTCAGTGGGAGTAAATGTCATGCCAGTGTATGCCAAAGGAGGGAGGTGGGGAAAAGTCACCAGCTCCGGGTGTTTTCATTCCAAATTTAAGGCACAGGCATTAGGCTTCCTTTCTTATAAGATATTGCTTATCTCAGCAGCAGGCAGTTAGTTCCCTTTTACAAATACTAGCAGATGGTGTTGATAAAATTCATCCTGTCTGTGAGCAAACACAAAAACTCTTGCACCATACCCTCTAGGTGGATGTGGCATTCATTTTTTCTTTTTTTTTCCTAATTAAACTACCATTGTTACAAGGCATCAAAGAACTCTAAAGGCAAAGGTATCATCCAGGAGAGTCTCTGTGTACACTCCAGAAGAAGTAGTGAGCAGATTATTACAGACTTATCAACCCCCTGCAAAGCTATAAATTAAAGAATCAGTATGCTATCAAGTGGCACAGAGCGCAAAAGAAAGGCAAGGGCTGAGTAGACTCCTATCTTTGGAGCTGAATGCAGTAACACACATTGCAAATGTACAAGTCTTCCATTCTTTAAGGTTTAATAAAAATTGGTCAGTGAGAGATAAATTGCACCTTAGAAAATCAGATCATGTGCTCTATGAAGTATGACTTAGAATCTACCCTTAGCCAGTGGATATTAGTAACACATGAGAACTACTTTTGAGGCTGAAAAGGAAAATTTGTACTTTCTACATGAATTATTGCCTCATTCAAAATGTTCTTGCTCTATGTAGTTCGTATTTTTAGCAATCCTCTATGAAATTTGCTCTTAAAGCGTTGTCCCTAGCTGAACTTGCATCCACTGGACTGGGAGGCATTAATGCCTTCCTTATCGAGGTGCTTAATGTACTTTACAGATTCTTCCATTAAAGCAGTTATCACACATGATTGTAATTATTTGATTACATTACGATCTGCCCTACTGGAGCAAGGGTTCTTAAAGGCAGGAATTGTCTCTTAATCACTCTTTTGATCTTCAGGAAGTGAAATGCTGCTTTTCACAGGGTAGGACTTGTACCTTTGAATGAGTAAATACACACTCAGCATTATTGCTGAGGAGAAGGAACAGAGCTTGGATGACTGAATTTCAGCAGGCAGCATTTACCAACGCAGAGGGTGCCATGTTTTGGAAAGATGAAATACCACACAGCTTAGAAGGAAAGTCAAAGGAAAGAAGGCTGTAGGGTCCTGCAAAACAAGAGCAGGGAAGTACCGTGCATGCTTAGCAGCAGAGTATAACTCTGAAATAAAACGACACCTGAGATAAAACAGTAGAAATATTGGTCTTAAAGTTAGACTTGACACCAAATACTGCATATTATCCATTTCCAGCTACTGTTTTTTTGACTATAGATAATTATGTGGAGTGGAGGATGTGGTAATAGGTATTAAGGAAAAGTGGGATGATAGAGCTAATATAAATACCTTATTATATACCTGTCTGCTATACGTTAAACCCTAACAGTATTGTATTTTTCATATGTCTGACTATCTCCTCACTCCATTACAGATAAAGAAGTAGTTTGCAAAATAATGCAGTTTTCCCCAAGGTACTTTTCAGTAAGTGGCAGAATCAGTAGAATAAATTCGTTTTAGCTGCAAAGACTGTTACCTAAATTGAGATGGGGAAGAAGGAGCCCCACAAGAGATTAATTTTCAGGTAATATTGAGAATGCTTTATTGAAACCTATTCAAATAATTCTTGTTTCTGAATGTCTTAAATCCCTTTAAAATACTTGGTTTTAAGTATTTTAACAAGGCTTTTTGAGTTAGTTTTTTAATATTTTCAAATGACTCTTCAATGTGTGACTGAAAATACACCCCAAGTGTTTACATTTTAAAACATTACCCCACATCCCTTCAAAACACTGTCCCTTGCTTCGAGCAAGATGTGTGATTGTTCCTGCCACTTCCTGAAGAAGTTCTGAAAGTCTTCCTCATGTCTTTAGTTGCCCTGTCATGGGTGCCTGGATATCCTAAGTAGTTTTAAAAGGTTGGCCCTTCATGGTCGTTTGGCCCAAGGGAACAGTGAGAATTCACACAGTGCCAGGTCTCTGAATAAGGTAGATGAGGACACATTATAATGTTTTTATGAGCCTGCCTTTCCACTGGATGGCAATATGGCCCCAATATTCATTGTATATATATATTTTTTTTTAAATCACATCTTGTAAAGACATAAAACAGGACTTCTAAAACTCCTTCAGAGAGTGGCAAGAAAGAAAGAAAAAGTGTGTTTGAAGTGAATGGGAGTATTTTGAGGGGATTAATGGCAGTGTGTCTTTTAATGTAATAATATTTCTAAATTTCAACAATCACTATATTTTTCTATTAGCCCTTGTATTTCTTTTGGCTAATGCATGCATAACTTTCCATTTCCGTTCATTATAATGAAATGCTTTTAAAGAAAAAGGGAAGTTATTTTTGTGTGGTGTCCAAAGTGTTAACAAGCTCAGGCCTTAGAATGGTTGAAATCCGACTCCCTACCACACCCCATTTACTCTTGAGAGGCACTTCTCCTCAGCATTCTCATATTTCTGCACATCTTGTGAGCAGACACCCCAACGGTTCTGCTCTTCTTAGTCAATGATGTTTATCTAGGAAATTATAAATAGTATCTTCCACCAGTGAAGGACAAGTCTGCTTATAGTTTTGGGTGTTAGAGATATTTCCCTCTAGAACAAAGAATTAGGAATGCTTGCTACTCCTCGTTATAAAAGATTCTGATTCCTAAACTCAGGCTCTATCTCCTATAATACCACTTGGTATGCATGAAGGTTTCTCACACACTTTGTATCATTCTGTAAGAACTGGGGTTTGGAAATCTGGCATAAATTCCAATAATCTAGCTTTGTTACTTCTGTGAGTAATAAACTGTCATTTATTTCTGACCAAAGAACCTCGATTCTTTTATCACTATTCATGAAATTGGCAAAGAAACTTGGCAACTTTCAAGTAGGATACAATCTCAGCCTCCCATAATTTTTGGTGAGTATTAGCTGAGTAATCTTGAACACTTATTTTTAAATATCTAGGCTTCAGTACTTATTGTGAAATTTCAGGGGGATAATGCATCTAAATTTCTTAGCATATTTTTTGTGTTCAAATAACGGATAGGTAATAGTAGTGGTTACAAAAATCACAGTAACAACAGAAGTCATTGAAGCAATAATAGTAGTAGAAGCACCAGCAACAAAAGGACCCAACCCTGAATGTATTACAATGTATAGTAAATATTTTACTAAGTGCAGATACACTCTATCTTGTTTAGTCCTTATGATAAGGAGAACAGATAGGCTTATTTTTTTGATCTCTTGATTTATTGAGATAAATGAGACCCAAATTGTTGATATGATTTGTCTGAGGTAATTCACGTGCTAATTGACAAACATGAGATAAAAATCTCTCTGTGTCTTTTCCCCCTGGGTTATTTCCACATGCATGCGGTCACATGTTTGGGAAGGAAGGTAGTAATTTATATGTGCAGTTGGACACTACTATATTACATTCAAAGAGGACAGAAACATCGGTCAAAGTAAATGAGATGCAACACATTAGGAAAGATACTGGTCAGAATTTCTGTGGGCAAGATTTGTCTACATACTTAGCTAATATTGAGCATGTTCTATTTTCCAGGCTTTGTACTTTGAATCTTTGTCCTCATTAGTAGGTGATTGCATTTTCTCCACAATACAAATAATCTTTCTGGCATCTATAAAAAACTATTCATTACTATTAATGTCATACATTCTTATACTAAGTTCTCTATCAAAATATTTAAAATATTCAAAGATCAAGTCAGTATTCCTCAATGAAAGCAAAATATTACTTTGAGAGCATAATTAAATTTCTAAACATTATAAACTCCATATGGTTTTCTAATATTAATATGAATTTTTACATGCACATATTGTGTATGTATAAATATGCTTCTAAATGTCAAGATGAATTCACTCTCTTGCCCAAAGTAGTACT
>PVJO010031936.1:0-13768 GCA_004026905.1 Hystrix cristata
CCGAGATTCTATATCCAGGTCTCCCCTTGAGGGTTTATAGAGCAAGTGCGGGCAGAGTGTGGAGCTTTACTCTAGAATCCACAGCTGGCCCTTGGTTCTTCTCCGTCCATCCTTGGTCATCTTTTGCAGAATGTCCTCTGTCTTCTCTGTCTTTGTCCCCTCGGTGATCACCTGGCTTTCTTGGCTTCTTCCTTTTTTTGAAGGGAACTTCAGTTCCATCTTCTAATTCATTTCCCACTAATTCACCGGATTCAGCATTTCATCACCTATCTTCCATGACTCAAGCACCCCCTTGGGGTCTCGGACTTTACCCGATAATTTTTCAGCAAATTTTCTGGACAAAGAGCGTGCCCTTCATAGATGAAATTGATGAATAAAATATTCTCAGTCTTTAAATGTTGAATGTTTAAAATTTTATTCCACCTAGTCCATCTTAACTGATGGCTAAATAATAATTAGCACATAGGAAACCAACGAAATCACTTCACTTAAATATAAATTGGGATCTGAAAAAATAATTTCGTGGCTTTAAAACTAGATTCCTAGTGCTTTAGACACCTAAATCTCCCAATTTTTGTTGGAATACGCTGTGTTTGTTTGTGTTTAATTTCATAGAAATCTTGGGTCCTTGGGGACATAAGGCTGGCATGGTAGCAGTGACTTTGCACAAATGAATGCCCTTGAACGGCGGGAAGCTTGTGTTTTTAACACACAGATCATCGTCTCACTGAAAGAATGAGCCTTGAGATGGGATTGTGTGTAATTCTACAGAGGTTTGTAATTGTTGTGAGCAGGTTAGGGACCAGGCCAGGGCATCTGGGCTTGGGGGAGATCTTGGGAAAGGTCTCCCCCTGCACAGGTTGGAAAACCTTTAGCTGTAGAGGATTAAGTTGGATAGGCCACTGGTCCTCCCCATTAAGATATTTCTTAGAATTTTACATTTTCTTAAAAGGGGAGAAATATACTGCCTATGTTCATTAAATTCAAGGCATAATGGAACTCACCTTTCATTTGTGCCGGATTTCATCCAGTGTAACATCGGAAAACCCTCACACTGTTCTCTCCAGGCTGGGGGCACTGTGACCTCGCTGGCCTGTGTCCCCAGCTCTCCGCCCACACATTCAGTCTTCCTTGATCGCTGGCTCCCCCAGCTCCCCAGCCCCTGGGCACTGCGGCCCAGGCCTGTGTACTGGCTCTCCCCAGCCCTGGATGTTCTTCCTGGCTTCTCCCTTGGCTCACTCTCTCATCATCCCTCAGCCTTCATTCCAATTTCTCCTCAATGAGACCTCTTCTTACCGCACCATTCAATATGGCAAACTACACCTTTTCCTTTTCACCTTAGCTCTTCTGCCCGCTCCCCTTTCCTCCCTTTTACCTAGCATTAATGATCTTCTAACAAACCGATTCATTTATTCATTTATAATGCACGTGTTTGTTTCCTGCCTGACCCTGCTGGAATGCTGACTTCTGATGGGCAGCAGGGATTTTGTCTGCTTGGTTTACTAATGTAGCTCAGGAGCTCAACCCAGGGCCTGGTTGGTCACGGCCAGTCCACGTGTGACTGTTGATGAAGCGAGCAGTTTGGCTAGCAGAAGGGTGACAGAGGGATGACAGAGGGGCTTTTATGAGGACTGTGCTGTGAAGAGGAGAGAGCTTGAAGATACTATGCACCTAGAGCAGAAGGAACCGCGGCGGAGGTGAGGGCAACATGTATCGCACCTTATAGTTTCCTCCAGGGTTTGCCTTGCTGACAGGTACCAAGGTGTAGGAGAATGCTTGAACATAGGCAGGCAGAGGCAGCTATTTCCAGTGGATTTCAGGGGGATGTGTGTGTCTAACAGACAGGCAGAAGAGGGGGAGGCGTTGAAATAGCATGGCTAAGCCATTTCCTGCCACTCACGTGACTTCTTCTACCTTCCTCCTCCATCCCCACCAACCTTGCTGCTGTACCTGCAGCAGCCCATTTGGTTTTATTTTTATAGTCAGACATAGATGATGAACTCAAGATATCTCTGGATATAACCTTAAATACGTGTCAGCGCCACAGTGAGACAAAACAACTTCATTTTTACCAGACACAGGACGCAGATGACTCATCAGACAAAACAAATCTAGTGTTACAGACCCTTGTGGACACTCCCCAGGCACTCAGGCTGAATTAGAGGACGAACCAAAATGTCAGGAGAAGATGTAAACAAATCACACTAGTTTGGGGCCCCCATATCTGCAGCAGGCGCTGGTAAGAGCTCCGTGTCTGAGTGGCCGCCTGGGTTTAAACCTTATCTGCGTACTCGCTGGCCATGAGACATAAGGAAAGTTATCTACTCTTTAAAATCCCACCTGTTCACATCCCACGAGAGTGTTGTGAGCGTGATGGGAACTAGCACACAGGTGACGTGTGCATCACAGGCCTCCGTAAGGGCCCCTGCTGCGTGGGCTGTGCGGTTCGGCCCGGCCCAGCTGCCCGCACTGGCGCCCTGGCCTTGCCACTCGCCTTGCCGGGCTCCCTGGGCAGACACCAGCCTCACTCTGCTCAGATTCCTTGTTTTCAAAAGGGGCTGCACACTGCACAGCATGGTTGGGAGACCCAGAGAAATCGTTTAGATGAACAAGTCGAGGAAGATGTGGCACACAGCAAGTGCCCCATATAAAGCAACTCTTTATAAAGAGTTGTTACTCTTTTTTCTCTCACTTTTAAAAAATATGTTTTTTTTTATATAACATGTATGGTGTAAAATTTACCATCTTAACTGTTTAAAATGCCTAATTTAGAGGTATTAAATATATCCAGGATGTGCATCCACCACCACCACCATCCACCTCTAGAACTCTTTTTATCCTGTAAAACGGAGAGACCTGTACACATTAAACAGAAACATCACCCCACTCCTCGGCCCCCCGAAACCGCCTTTCCATTTTCTGTCTGCGATCACTACTCTAGGTGCCTCGCCTGAGTAGAATCTCACTGTGTTTGTCACTTGAGGATGGGCTTATCTCACTTAGCATAATGTCCTCAAGGGTTATTCATGTTATAGAATGTATCAGAATTTCCTTTTAGGGCTGAAAAATATCCCATCAGATACATATGTAACATTTGGTTTGTCCATTTGTTGATGGGGCTTGGACTGCTTGCAATTCTTAGGTATGGTGAGGGACGCTGCTATAAATAAGGTGAACAAGGCTGCTGTGAACAGATCTCTAAGAATCTACTTTCAACTATTTTGGGTGTCTGCTCGGAAGTGAAATTGCTGGATCATATAGTAATTCTATTTTTAATTTTCTGAGGAACCACCATATAATGGCTTTATCTTTTTACACTCATATCAGTAGCACACCAAAGTTGCAATGTGCTCCAACATTTGCTGTTTTCTTTTTTTTATAGTAGTCACACTAATGAATATGAGGTAGTAACGTTATCTACACCAACAATTACTACTATTACTACAACTGTTGCTGCTCCTACATTTACTAGACAAAGTGAGAAGGCTGAAACAGTTTATAAACTATAAATTTAGTTCTCAAAAGAGACTTGTGGTTATGGGGTTTATAAAAGAATTTCCTCATCTTCTTGTTCATATGCCTTGTTCTAAGTTGGTGAGTGCCATCAAGGTGCTGGCAGAAGGGGAGGAACACACTTTCCTTGGGGTACAAGTTGGACAGCATCAGTGAGTGGAAATGTCCCCATTTTCCAGTTTATTCAATTGTATGTGATATGCTGAAATTGTCGGTGATATGCTGAAAATAACGGCAGAGATGAGGACCTGGCTAGAAATGAGAAATACCTGGTTACTCTGGGGGAAACTGTGAGTTGTCTACCAAAATGTTTTTTCCTTTTTCCTTCAATATTAAAACTCCTGAGTCACAGGTGGCACCCTGCTTTCCAGCTGGGGGCTTTATTTCCCAGATTCACTTGAAGAAATTTGGGCCCTATGACCAGGTTATTGGCGGCAGAACAGCAACACACGGCTTGTGTGCTACTTCCATGTCATGCTCTTAAAAGAAATAGGAAGGCGCTCTTCTTTTCCTTTCTTCTCTTTACTGCCTGAGATGCAGATGTGATAAAGCTCACTGGAGCTGGCGTTTTGGACCCAGAGACGAAAAGTTTGGAAGGAGGATGGCAGAGATGCCGTGCAATCTTCGACTGTCTGTCTCTGGACTTTTCCAAGGTGGGAAGACAAACTTTCTACTTTGTGTTAGCCACTCAATTTTAAGACCTCTTAGCGTAATCCAGTGATGGTGAACCTTCTAGAAAACAAGTGCCCAATCTACAACCCAAAATCCACTTATTTATCACAAAGTGCCAACATTACAATTAAACCCAAATACTGAGGTTTTAGGTTAGAAAAAACAACTGTTGTTATTCACTGCTGGGCTGCTAATCGATAACAAATACAGTCAAATTAACTCAACAAACGGCACTCTACTCAACCAAATAATAGTGGAAGGCAATTTCAAATAATTTGAATTCAATGAGCACATTTTTTAGAGAGGAAATACAATACCCTTTAAGGTAGATCAGTTACTCTCCAGAGACCACACTTTCCAAGTGTTTTTCTTATACTTTATTCTACGATCAGGGTCTAGCTCTAGTGATCTGAAGTAACTCAGTGACATTTGCAAAGTTACCAGTTACCAGAGCTATTTCGAATCTGTGATTGAATGCTATTTTGTACGTGTAGGTGTGATTATCCCCATTACCTAATTTAGAATTTTAATGTATTCAGTCTGTGGAGAGAGCCCTGTAGAAATCAAAGCATTATAGATTCTAAAATCTGGAGTAAAAGAGGTAATATTTTGGCCCAGGAGAATGGGTCCAAAGCCTCCTTAGGAGGTTGGCACTGAAGTAGGATCAAAGGAAGTTAATACATTTGGGAGTTAGGGAGTTCGTGGAAGTTGAAAGAAGAAAGGTCAAGTTGCAGAGTTAAATGCCGAAGAAGGTGGGGGACTCCCTTGTGGAAAAGGAGTTAAAAGTGAGTCTTTCTGCAGCATGGCCATGGCACAAGGATGATTTCGTTTTCTAGACTGTGATTGTGATTCACCGAGGAATATCAGAAATGAAGGGAGACTTTCTTCTGGCCGGTGTGACCGTGTAAATATTCCTGGAAGAACACCCGCGTCTTGTGCTTTCCGCCTGTAAACATTTACTCTGAGGTTTGGGCTGTGGGGTGAACCACCCAAGCTAGAGGAAATGGGTGCCCTTTCTGTGGGCCACCTCTCTCACCCCTGACACACCAGCTTGGCGAGAAGTATCTGGGAAGTTTGTTGGGCATGCTCAATGCCTGTGTGTCCTTTTATCTCTATGGCAGTGACTAAAGTCTCTGAATCTCCAAAACTGAGATCAGATCTTTGACTTTGTCATATGCCATTCACTCAGATTTATTCTGAAATACTCTCCCTGGATTTGTATAGTCACATGTACTTCATGTTAATTTTATGTTTAGGAATAATTTATGTTTAAATTATTAAAGTAGTTCTCCATTTTAAATTGGTCATACGAGAAAAGAAAGGCAATGGTCCTATAAATAAATGATTGCCCTTCCACATGTATTATTAGCATAAAAAGGTACTAATAGTACTGAATGCTGATGAGAATCCAGAGAAACTTAGACTGCTGCTATAATTCTGGTAGGAATGTAAAAGGGAGCCCTACTTCAGGAAGCAGTTAGGTAATTTCTTATAAAAAATTAAACATATACTTATTGTATAGTATAGCAATTGCACTCTTGAATATTTATCCAAGAGAAAAGAATTCTTAGGTTCATATAAAAATGTTATATAAATGTTTTTGGCAGTATATTTGTACCAACCCTAGTTGGAAACAACCCAATTCTTCCCGAAGGTGAATGGATCAAAAAACTGTGGCAAATTTATAAGATGTAATATTACTCCGAAATACAAAGGAAAGCATGCATTATTGGTATACTCACCGATTTGGATGGATCTCAAGAATAGTAGGCTAAGTGAACAAAGCCGGTTTCTCAACAGGTTACATACTGTATGATTCCACTTTTGTCCTGTTCTGAACATGCAAAAATTTAGAGTTAGGTCCATAGAGTCAGACCATGGTTGTCAGGTGTCAGGGATGGAGATGGAGGGAGGCTATAGCTTGAAAGAGCTGTCACAGTGGAATTCCTTTGTGGTGACCGAATCTACACACATGATAACATTTCGAAGAACTCTAGGGACACAGTGCATGTGACAACCAAGCAAACTGTAGTAAAGTCTATAGTTTAGCTCACAGGTCTCCCTGTGATTTCAGGGGTGCTAGGGAGGGACCCCAGGGCTTGGTGCATGCTAAGCACACCCTCTCCCAGTGAGTCCCATCTTCCTGGTTTCTACAATCCTCCAAGGTTAGGAAAGATGTTATCTTTAGAGGAAGCTGTAGGAAGTGCTCGCAGGAACTCTGTCTACTATTTTTGGAATTTCTTATGAATAATGATTGTAGGAACTCACCAACTATAATTGATTGATAGGATGGTAATTCACGGAGCAGGGAGAATATCAAATTGCTAAGCAGAATAGTCCTGCTTTTATCTGATTATCCCTCTGGGAATATGTCTTAGAAGAAAAAAATTCTTGGGGTAAAGTTTGAAAACCGCTTCTAAAAAGGGTTGTAGAAATTACTCGAGAAAACAAAAATCAAATAAACAATTTAGTTTTCAATTGAGAAAAGTAGCTGTGGGTCACAAGGTAGTTTAATATATTATTTATTTTGGCAGAGGGTTATAGCTTCCGAGGAAAGTGATTACAGAGAGTCACACAGCTCAGACGTGGAGTCAGAATTAGTTTCTTCATTATGAACAGACAGCTGCTGATCTCCCCGCAGCCAATAGACTGTCCATCTCAGGGAAAATGAAACTGCTTCTGGGCTTTTCTCAAAAGAGTATTTAAAAGCAGCAGTTAGCTGATACAGGAGTGATTTTTAAAATCTGTGACCCTGATAGGCAAGATGGGACCATCAGAGAACCATCTAGGTCAGCCTAGCAGGATTGGTTGTAAACAGCATCTATAGATATTCAAGAAATCTTTATTCGTGTCCATGAAATTTTACCCCATTCTGGTATTTTGAACTGCAAGCGGGTGGAGGCGGTAGACAGAGTGTTTCTTCAGCCTCTGTACAAGGGGTGGCGTGGACCTGGCCGTCTCCAGGCCAGCGCATCTGCCCTGAGCCCCACACGTCACTCTTTCCGGTGACCGAGACCTGACTGCCGCCGTGGTATCCGACAGGACCTGGGATAATTACAGATCAGCCCTGTGGTTGGCTTCCAGGAAATGGCAAGCACCACTTGCTCTAGTGTGTCCCTGCCGCCTTCACTGGGGGTCAGCAGGAAACAAACACCTTATAAGGACATCCTGCCACAGTGCTGCTGGATTGCGGACAACAGGAAAGTAGACATTTCTCTTGCACCATTTTCATTGCCCCTTTATAAATCCATCGGCGCTTCTCCCGAGAAAGCTTCGTGAATATGTGGCGATCCCCGAAAGGACCCGAATGAACTTTTACAGGAGACTGGTGGGTCCTTGCTCTTGACCATCTTCTGACTCATGGTGACTCCAAGGACACCTCTGCAGCCCTTTCAGCACTAGTGTATACTCTCACTGCCAAGTCTCCTGGAAAGCTCTTCAAAGAACTTCTCTGTTTTTATCATTAATTTGAGAGAACAGTAGCCTTATTTTCTGGCAGCCAGAGATGGATTTAAAAATATAACTCAATTTCCAGAACTACATGCATCCTCGCAGAAATCCAACTCTTCTCAGATGTGCTAAACTTTGGTGTGTGATGTGAAATTGGAGCAGCGATAGAGGAAGTAGGTTGTTTGCAGGGAGACAAGTCAGACAGGATCTTCTCAGATGTCCCCACTGTCCTGGCAACTTTTCCCATTTTCCCGCCACAAGAGGGTGTTTATAGATGTGATGAAAGGTGGCCACGGCAGGAAAAGTTACGGATTGATGCCGTGGACTATTACATGGCATTAAAAATAATGACTTAGAGCTCATCCAATGACTTGAAGGACTGGCCACAAATTAATGCTGACTGAGGGAAACAAAGGGCAGAAGAATGTGACGCCCTCTGGGGCACGAAGCATTGACCTCCGTGGCTTGATGCTTGCACCTTCAGCGACGGCGGCAGCTAAATCAGCCATGGTGAATGGGAACCCACATAGGACACACAGTCTCTCTCCCAGCCCAGCGGCTGAGGGCTAGCCGTGGGTCACTCACAGAGGCTGACCTGCGTCAAGGGTCAAGCCATTTGTGTACACAGTCATCCTCCTTTACTGTTGCTGCTTTTTAGTGAGGGCTCACCTGTATTGTGAAGCACTTTATTCTTCGTATCTATTCTCTAGCGTCCAAGGACATGCCCATTTCCAAGATCCCCTTTCTCTTGATGTTCCAGTATTTCCTTTTTAGGTTGTTACAGTGTCCTCTAGCTCCTAAATTTCATGTCTGTCACCAGCAAACTTATTTGGCAACAGCATCTTTGTAGATGTGATTGTTCAAAGATTTTGGGATGGAATTATCCTGGATTTAGGATGGGCCCAGGATGTAGTGAGAAAAGAGGACACAGAGAGATTCACAGAGAATAAGGCAATGTAAGGCTAGTGGAAGACCGTGGAGTGATGAGTCCACAAGGCTAGAAATGCCAAGGACGGCTGGCAGTGACCGGAAGCTGCAGAGAGAACGGGACGTTTTCTTCCTCGAGCCTCCACAGGAACCAACCTTGCTGCCAATCAGGTCAGTTATTTCAGACCTCTAGTGTCCGCGCTTCGATGGGTAAATTGAGGATACCCAGTTTGTGGTCATCTTTTTGGCAGCTCGAGGAAACCAGTGTAGTTCCTGACCAGCTGGCCAAGCACTTGCGACTGTCCCCAAATCTGTGTATACTCCAAGTGGCTCACTGCCATTTTCACACATAGGGACAATCAGGAACGTGGCCTGAAACTGCCAGGGGAGGGATTTCACTCGTCCCCGTCTTCCAAGGCTGCCCCAAACTTCTATGACAGCAGATGACTCTCAGGAAATAGACATGATATATTCAAATAAAATTCTGTATATTGAAAGATACCCTTAAGAAAGTGAAAGAATAAGCAGGGAACTATTCACAACTCCTTGGCAAAGAATTGATAGTAAGCCTATATAAAGGATGTCCTTGAACTAATACAAAATGTTTATACAAATGAATTAAGAAATGGATTAGAGCTATGAACAGGTATTTCACAGAAGAGGTAAACATATGGTCAATAAACATAAGAAGATATACTCAATTTCATTAGTGATTAGTGGAATTAATAAGCAATAAGCAAAACCACAAGGAGATACTATTTTAAGCCCAATTAATTTGGCAAGTCATAAATATCTAATACCACCAGACACTGGAAAGGATGTAGACCGACAGATTAAGTTATATATTGCAGAGTGGGTAGTATAAATTGGTTCCACATGGCACCAATTCTTAAATTGGAAATTGATACACTCTATAATGAACAATTTTATTCTTAGGCATATACTGTATTCAAAAAAATTCGTGCACTTGTACATTAGGACACATATAGAAGAATTCCCATAGCGGCATTCCTGTTTGGAATAGCTGGGAACATGTGGACAGATAAATTATGATACATTCATAAAAGAAAATATCTCCTGAAAAGAATTTATATGAATATAAATGGATGCTAGAAATGTAATTTGAGTTAAAAGTAAGGCCTCAAAGATTACATATACTACAACATCCCTTTAAAAAAAATTCCAAACAACTAAAATTACCTGATATACTTTTACAAAATATTTATATTGTGGTAAAACTGAAGTTCTAAAAAGCAAAGTGAAGAATAATACAAGTTGTTGGGTGGTGGTCACTTCTAGCAGAGGAAGGCAGGCCACGAGAGCACGAGTGGAGGTTGCGGGCAGGAGTTAGCAATGTGCATGCTCTCATTTTCATGCTGGTGTGTATGAGGCATTAATTATTTAAAGAACAAATAAGCCTACTCTTGCATAAATGATACAGCCATAGCTGAACAGAAGACAAGGCTGTGCATGGACTAAACATTATGATTTATCAACGTTTAAGGCATTTAGCAGGAAAAATACAACAGGCAGGGTTTTAAAAAAAATTACTGTACATGGAAGTTTCTAGTTGAATGCGCATTGGGAGAGAGAAAAGGCCTGGGTCTGGGGCAAAAGAAGAGACAGGATGGCGTCTCAAAGAGAAAGGGAAAGAAATTCCAAGAAAATACCCGAAGCTGCCGAAGGAGGAGGGCTCGCCGAAAGTTCCCCTTGGGCAAGCTTCCTCCCCAGAGCTTGGAAAACAGATGTCTTGAAGGGTTCTTTTGAAGTTGTGTACTCCTCTGAGCTCTCTTATAAGCAACCTCCATTTCTCAAAGCCCTCAGAGAAACTGCTACCCAGAAAAGATAAATAATAGACTTAAAAAGCCTTTTCATTTCATCACTCAACCATTCCACATTTGTTTACCGCACTCTTACTGCGTGGGATGGCATGCTTGGGATCCAGCGGCACACAGAACCGACTGCGTGTCTGTCACGTGGGGCAATATGTACATCTCCAGATGATGCTAAGTGTAATGGCAGAAAATTAATTCAAGAAAGGAGAGAGGGAGAGGTGGAGATGGAAGTGATTTACATTAGAGGTTCAGCTGGTCCCTGACTTGTCCTTTTTGACTACACAATCTGTAGAGTCAATATGAATGCAGCTGATGTGACGATGTGATATATATGCAGTCAAAACTGTATGGCCTGTTTTGAAGTTCTGTCCTTTCCTGGCAGAGTGATGTATAGAGCGATACTCTTCGGCGATCTTGAGCAGATCAGAGTAGCTTCGAGCCAGCCATACGATCCTGAGGGTGAACAGCCAACGCCTGGCAGCGGGCCGTGTCGCCAGCACATGTGTGGACCCAAGTACTCAATCAGTTCCTTGAGCTGAGTACAACACTCCACTGTGCTGGGCAATCTGGCCCATCTCCAGGCTCCCGGAAGCGCCCTGCACATGTCTGAGGTAGGCTGGGCTCAGCTGCGCTGTTCTGTAGGTTAGGGCTGCGAAATGTATTTTTGGTCCTATATATACACACCTTTGCATACAAATGGGGAAACAACTGAGGCGCAGGTTCACACAGCCAGCATGTGCAGTACTGGGCTGTCACCCGGGCTGTCTGACTCCTGAGCTAGTGACGCTTACCCATTTACAAAACTGTCCCTAGTAAAGCCCAAAGAGACAGGACAATGCTGTGATCTTCCTCAACAGTAACGAAGCCATAGCTGTCTCACAGAACAGAGCAGCAATTCTTAGTGACCCATAGTTTTACATTTCTTGTTGAAATGTTTCGAAAACCTTGCCACAGTGAATGTGGAGGGTCTTCCAGGTCCACAATCATCAGTTTATGGGCCCTGGGAGCAAAGATGACTCATTGCTTCCCGAATTAAGGTGCGGTAGGTTCTCAGTGAAAAGAGTCCTGGTTGGTTGATGCCTAAATCTAAATGTCACACGGAATATGTCCTTTTATTTTTAGGCACTCCAGGAAACAAAGATACCCAGGTAGAAGAACATTACACCCTCAGTAGACTTACCAGACAGCATGCATGGCCCAAAGATTTATTTTGAGTCAAAAGAAGTTGGTCTATTTTCCCTGTGCTGGTCACATAGTTTTCCTTCCTACAGTGTTCTTTTGTCTGCGGTTATTACTTCCTTCTACAACACACAGACAGAAATGTTTGCTTACAGGCAGATGTTCCCAAACTCCTTTTACCCCCACATTCCGTGGTGAAACAATATATATATATTTTAAGCCTCAAATTGCCTTTCTTCTTTCTACAACTATTTTAGTATTTCCAGGATTTAAAACACACACACACACACACGCGCATGCACACACATACACACACACATCCCATACAACCCCCAATGCCATCTTTTCCCAGAAAAAAAAGAAGTTAGTGAGCTCATAATTTCTCTTTTTGAGAGTTTTTTCTTCAAGTCTCATTAAGTTATCCTTCAAGGTATAAGGAAAGTAGGCTGCTCACAAAGGGACATCCAGCCTTTCTCTGTTGACCTAAAACAGTTTTGAGTACCTGGAGCCCTTGACACTGGTGGCCAGAGAATGGACCTGGGAGGCGCACTAACCTACCCCTTTCTGCTGTAATAATGCCAACCGGGGTCCCTGGATGGATTTCCAGTCATCAGGAGTGAGGGCCACCCTCTGAAAAGCGCATATCCCTGTGCGGCACCCCGATGTCACAGGGTGGTGGCTTCCAGCCTGGACCGAGCATCGGGTTACTTGTAGAACCTTGTAGTAGTGCAGATGGCCAGGCCTTACCTACAGACTGTTGCAATGGACTGTCCAGGGGTGACAGGAATATGTCTGAAACTTTTCACCTGACGGATTTGAGATGACAGCTGGCCTGGAGAAGTGACAAGAACAGCAAATTCATCCGTCACTGAGAAATGAGCAAATCCATCTGTCATGTACTCAGAAGACAACGCAGGGGCAGATTTGGCTTTCAGGGGCTGAAGCTTTTACAGTTTTGTCCTTTAAAAGAAAAATAATACAAAATTAGATAAGAAAATAAATATTTTTGTAGAATGAGAAAATAAGCAGCAAAAATTACTAATTTAAAAGCTGACAAATTCCACAGTTACAAAAAATAAAAATAATATTTGTACTAATTAACTTCTTTACACAGCTCTTTGATACTTTCTATTTCACATTTATTAGATGGGTGCTCCCTGAGTCATAGTTAGAATAGAGCACCTGTTTGGTCCTTGGTTTAGCGCAGATGATTGAAGTTGGTTTTACTATGATAAGAAGGTCCTTCCAGCCTCATGGCGTGTTGGTGAAAGGTCAGGCACATTTTTGGAATGCTGTCCTACTTGTTTGCCAGGATTGGCATAGCAAAACCCCAGACCGGCTGACTGAACGGCAGAAATTTGTTTTCTCACAGTTGTGGCATCTGAAAAATCTAAGACCAAGGTGTCAGGAGGCCTGATTTGCTCCAAGGTTTCTCTCCTTGACTCACAGATAGGCCTTGGCAGTCACCTGGTTGTCCCCCTGTCGTGCGGAGTTGGTACATGTAGGTAACACATTCCGATTCCTTTCTTCAGTGTTCCCTCTCCTCCCTTCCCCCTTCTCCGTCTCTTGATCCTCTTCCGCTTTGAGAACAAATTATCTCCTTACTTCCTGTACTCTGTCTTTCATTATTTTTCCATTGATTCATTTTCCCTCCTTATATGGATTTTCAAACACTTCAATGTATACTAGTGACTTCCACTTGCAATCTGTCCCTTTCTTTTAATGAATTACTGCTCTTGGTATGATTTGAATAGCATTTTTACAGTTCCCTTCTCAACATTAGATTAATTTCAACTTATTTCATTCTCATACTTAATTGCTTCTGTTTAATTACTCTTTAATTTGAACCTCTTTTTCATTATTTAGTGAATACATTTGAATGACTAAGAAGGTATGCTTTGTACAAGAATAAATCAGAAATTTGTAATTTCTCACTGTTTCAAAAGTGCTCCTAGACTTCTTGCCAAATTGCAGTTGAGTTTTATTAAATACGCAGTTTTCAAGCAAGTAGAAGAAATAACATCCAGAATTTTTATAATTGTGTATGGTGCCTCACTGAGTATGTAATTACAAGGTGTAGGCAAGAACTGGGTGCTCTCCGATGGTGCTGTGTGTCTGACATCGGAATGTCATTTGCAGGCCAACTTCTCTTTCCAGACGTTTTGTACCTTCGTTCTCATGACCACTCCCGC
>PVJO010031937.1:0-13778 GCA_004026905.1 Hystrix cristata
TATCTAGGTCTTTTGCTCAAGTTTTTAAAATGAACTTTGTTGAAATACAAGTTACATGTAATAATATATAGTGCATCCCTTTGAAGTGTTTAGCTTCATGAGTTATGACAAATGTATGTACCTTTGTAACCATTAACAAATCCCATCTGATCCAGAAAGTTCCCTTATGCCCTTTGCAGCCAACCCCTGGCAATCAAAATAATCTGCTTACTGTAATTATAATTCTGCCTGTTCTAGAATTTCTTACAAACAAAATCATACAGTAAGTACTTCTTTGTCTCTGGTTTCCTTTCTCCCCCCTTTCCCCTTCCCCTCCTGTTTGGGTCTTTGCTCTTAAACTCCCAAATGTAATTGCACATTACATTCTAAATATAGTTTTGATTTGCAGTTCCCTGATGGCTAAACAGGTTGGACACTTTTTCATACACTTATTAGCCGTTGTACTTATTTTGAAAAGTATCTGTTTAATTCATTTGTCTATTTATTGTTTATATTATTTTGTTTGGGTTTGGGTTTTTTTTTCTTATATATATTCTGAACATTGATCCTCTGTTGGATGAGTGCTTGGCAAGACTGTCTCCCATTCGTTGAGCTGTCTCTTCACTTTGTTAATTGTTTCCTTTGCTGTGCAGCTTTAAAATTTAATGTAATCCTATTTGTTGATTCTTGCTATTATTTCCTTGCTATTTGGAGTTCTGTTCAGGAAGTCTTTGCCTGTGCCTATGTGTTGAAGTGTTTCTCAACTCAGCAACATGTAAGGAGTCAGTTCTGTACTATTGCAAAGGACGAAGCTGTTCAGTACCTCAGTGTTGTGTGTGAAGTCTGTTTCCAGATGGGCATGGTTTGACTGACAGCTATCGCGCCCCTCCCCCTTGCTTCCCCTTCTTGCCTCTTGGGCTCCTTCTACCTCAGTATGGGAAGAACAAAAGGGATTCTCCCTTGCTCTGTCCTCTGATTCTTACTTGGTACCACTGTCCTATGTTATATTTTCTGACTTTGCATAAGTGTTCATATCGTTGTATGCAAGTGTTTTGTGTGGTTTTCTTCACCAGAATATTAATTTCTTTTTTTTTAAACTTTATTTTAATGGTACATTTTCAATATACATATTGATAACATTCATCATTGGGGATTTGTACCTGTACGTGATATACCTTGTTGCTTCTTTTTTTCCCGTTCCCCTCCCCTCACCCGCTCCTCCCTCCCTATTTACAAAAGCTTTGTTTCCATTTTTTCCTTCCATTTCTTATTTCTCTTGTCCCTCTGTTCCTTTCCCCCTCCCTTGTTCCTGGAATATTAATTTCTATAAAGGCAAGAATGCTTGTTTTTTAGGTGTCTTCTAAGACTCTTTCTTTTTTAACTGCTACCTTCACTAAGAAATACAAACTATAAATGTAATAGAAACAACTTTTCAGTGAGTCTATGTGGGCCCTGGGTGCATACTGCTTCTTAAAACACTAAGTTTGTGTGTGCTGCCACCACACATGCACATACACACACAGTGGTAGACTTTCTTAACATTTTGGCTTCTAAGAACAGACTGAATATGCTTAGTTAAATCTCTGGCTCCCTTGACTTTCTCTCCCACTTACCTTGAGACAGACAAGAAGTGCCTGACTGTCCACTATTTCCAGACAGGGACATGGTTTAGCTGACAGCTATCATGCCCTCCCCCCGCCCCCCGCCACCTTGGGCTCCCGAGAATGAACCGAGGGAGTTTTCCTCAGAGTCCTCCCACTACCTCTAAGGTTACTTTATGGCTGCTCTCCAGGCTGTGCTGACGCTGACCAGAGATAGGACTGGGCTGTCAGCTGCCAGGCCCCTCCCATGCTCCAGGCCACTCCACGCTGCCACTTCTCTGCAGCAAGGAAACCTCCGGGGAGGAATCTGAGGCTATTATTAACATCCTCAAACCCAAGTAAACTGTGACTGACACAGCTAGCCCACATAAAGATTGCCTGGTTTTAGCCCCGCCATTTTTTGCAGACACGACAGCTCTCGATCAAACAGCCTTGCCTCCTGACGTTCTTCAGAATCGTCACCATAACAGGTGCAGCTATCCTCTAGATAGCACGCACCTGCTCCAGGAGATGTCTGCCTTGACTGAACTGGGCTTGAATTCGAACTAAGCAGTAGAGTTGAATTTGGAACAATCAGGCTTAGTTTGGAAGACTTGAGCTTAGGGTTCAAATTTGGACCAATCCTAAGCCTACAGCTACTAGATAAGCGGGACTCCCCTCACACTTCTTGAGTTGGTCTAAGAGGGCTCCCTGTTACACACTGATCCCCCTATCCTGTGGCACAGGCCCTGTTCGAATAAATCCTTGCACCTGTGGTCTTGTAAATCTATTTGTGACTTATTTCTCAGATACTGTGGGCTCAGAAGTTCTTGTAAATCTACTTGGGATTTTTATCCTGAGTGGTGTGGACAGAGCAGTTGCTATAAACTAGGAGCTATTAGTCCTGAAAAGCTCTAGAGACCAGCAGCCAATGAAGATAGGAGAGACCAGCAACTGACAGAATCAGCCAATGGCTTTCAGCATGAGCCAGGGTCAACCAGTGGGGACCCAGAGCTGCGACATTAAGGGCTTATAGCCATTGTCACTCAAAGCCCAGGTCCACCAGCAGAGCTGCACTTTGCCAATTCATGATTTCTATCCGAATCAAGCAAAAGAATTCTCAATTGATTGGCAACAGCCTGACAAATTCACCATCCTACATCAGCCAGCCCTTCCATTCTCTACTTTCTCATCTGCCTCTGAAAGTGGCTGGAAGGCCTTTGAATAAGCATGTGTGAGATCAGCAAGCTTTGGCTATAAATGAGTGAAAGCAGTTTGCTAGCTTGTTATAATCAGCTTGTGTTTTAGTTATTTTTCTCTCGTTGTTGGGACAGATACTCGACACCCAAAGTTAGGGGAAGAAAGGTTTATTAGCTCACAGTCTGTAGAGGTTTCAGTCTACAGTCCGCTGGGTCTGAGGCAGGGCGGCATGGCAGAGGCAGGGCAGACAGGCATGGCAGACCTGCAGCCCACCAGCAGCAAAGTAAGTGAGGAATACAAGGAATGTAGGCGGGGAATGCAAGCAAGCAATGCAAACAAGCAGCTAATTAGCTTCTTCCTGTATCTTTTATCTAGGCTACCTGTCTCCAGCGCGGCCCACACTCCCACCCCCAATCTCAGTCTTACATCCTCGATCCCAGCAGAACTATGCCAAACTGATCAATGGATCAATTTAGTAATCACACACTCTAGATTCAGCTATCTCTTACTACATGAGGCTTTGGGGGGACATCTAGACACAAACCATAACAGCTTGTAAAGATGAAAACCCATAAACACAGAATTCACATAGCAAAGCTGAGTCCGTATAACTCAGAATCCTTAAAAGGATCCTCCAACCCTTAAAAAGATTTATAATTGTCTCTGACTCCCCCCTCCTTCCATTCCACATCTCATGGAAATCCAAAGCCCTCCTCAAGATTTCAGTTCTTTCCCAGCAGCCTTCTAGTACCATGTCACCTGGCCTCTGGGCTTCTTGTCTCCTCCCTCTTCCTCTATTCGACAGTGTGGATCCAGATTCAAAACGTAGCCCCTTCAATTTCCACCAAAAACCCATTCACTCAGAGCAGTTGTCAGGTTAGTAGAATTTGCTGACAATCTGGGGGATGAAGGAAAAATTCAGCAAGAATCACATCATAGCAAAGCAAATAATTTCAAATGGAAGGACCACATTCACCATAGGAAGTCCCCCTGGCCCTTTGCTCTACCTGGACCCTTCTCCATCATGTTGCTTCCTCTTTTTCATTCTTCTCTCTTTATTCTACTTCCCATGTTTGCATCTTTTCTCTGTGCTTGTTGAACATTCATTGAATTCTCTGTTAATAAACAAGTTTTCCTTTACCTTTCTACCCCTTCTCTCAAGTGACCTGAGCAAGGCTGACACCATGCTGTTCCAGTGATCTAAATGGGCAACCAAGCCCAGACCGTGAGGGAATTCCATCCCCCATGGTCACTCTGCTGTTCAAGGAGAGACTTGTGGGGACTCTTGGTGAGTGAAGGACTCTTGGTCCTGAGGTCACCAAGCTGGTAGGAAAGTCACCCTGCTAGTGACCATCTTTGCCACCACATGTACATAGAGCCGACTCAAGCGTGAAGTACAAGCCAGGGATCATGGTACATTCCTGAATGTCAGTACTGCGAGAGGCCAAGGCAAGAGGATCACGAGTTTTAGCCCAGCCTGGGTAACTTAGAAAGATCCTGTCAAGAAAAAGAAAGAAAAGTTTGGGGATTTAGCTCATTGTTCAGGGTGCTCGCTTAGCAAGCACAAGGCCTTGAGTTCAATCCCCAGCACCAAAAAAAAGAAAGAAAGAAAGAAAGAAAGAAAGAAAGAAAGGAAGGAAGGAAGGAAGGAAGGAAGGAAGGAAGGAAGAAAGAGAATGTAGCTCAGTGTGCGGGCCTAGATTCAATATTCAGTACTTGAAAAAAGAAGGAGAAGAGGAAGGGGGCGGGGAAGGGGGAGAGGAAGGGAAAGAAGGGCCAGATGCAGTGGAATGCACCTGAAGTCTGAGGCAGGACAATCAGTTGAGTCCAGTAATTCAAGATTAGTCTAGGCAGTATAAAGAGATCCTATGGGGGCTGGGAATTTAGCTCAGTGATTAGCATGCTTGCCTTGTAAGCACAAGGGCCTGAGTTCGATCCCCGGCACCACAAAAAAAAAAAAAAAAAAAAGAGAATTCAAACAAGACTGACAAAGTTGACAAAGTTTGAGTCTCTGAATCCAAGCATGTCTAACCAGATGCCTGTTTTGGTGGTGATGGTGGCATTTGGGTTTTTTTTTTTCTTTTTTTCTTTAGCCAGATTGAGTAAAGTTTCTCTCATTTGCAATTGTGAGAGTCCCAAGCAATACTCTCTTCTTTTCTCCTCCTTTTCAGAAACAGTAAACCAAACTCTTCTCTTTGCTTCAGGCAAAGTACCTTCCCCTCCTCTGAGCTGGGAATCTACTGACATCTGAGCCTGCTGTTCATTTCAGTCTTCTCACAGAGACAGTTCTCGTCTGATGACATATATTGGTGTCAGCCATGAAGCTCTTTCTCACTTTGTCCCCCCAAACTTTTAAATGTTTACATAATTAAAACCATATATATATTTTGTTTGTTTGTTTGTTTTAGTCGTTAGATTTTTGGATCTCTGGATTTAAACACCTCTCAGAAAATTTTAAAATACAAATTATTTTTTCATATATTTTTCCTGTTGCCCATTTCTCTTCTCCTTTGAGAATTCTAATTCAGGATATATTAGGCCTTTACAGTCCCATAGGTCTCTTTCTTTTTTATTTATTTATTGATTGATTTATTTATTTACCAAGAACATGTATTGGTACATTGTATACATAATGATCACATTCAGCATGGTTATTTTGTACCTGTACATGATATATCTTGGCCCCCGCCCCTTCCCCACTCCTCCCTTCCGTTCCCCCCTTTCCTTATTTACAGCAGGTTTATTTATATTTTTCCATTTTTTTGCCCTTTCCCTTTCTTTCCCTTTTCCCTCCCTTCTTTATCCTGCTTTTTCAGTTTTTAATCAAGAAATATTTATTTAGAAACTATAAGCCAGGCATCAGGCATATAGGAGGCTACCAACACTCTGTTGGAGAACTTTCCCAAATCATTGAAAAGACTTTGTAAATGTCTATTATTTTAACCAGCACAGAATATACATTCACACAGTTTTGAAACTAATTCTTTGTCATTGAACACTGAGTTTGTTTCCAGGTTTAATGGATAATGACAGATACATAATGCTGTCTAAATCCCTCATCATTTCCTTAGGATAGATTCTCAGAAGTAGAATTTCTGGAGGAATTTCATATTTCACCATTTTAAGAACTGCAGAAAGAAATTTACCAATCACTGCCGTAATAGTGTCTGTCCTCTCTGACTCCACATAGCTGGAAGAGGTCTGGCCTACGCACCCTTTCAGATATCAAAGAATCATGATCCTTCCCGTCCCCACTCAGCTGCCCATAAGGGGCTGTGACTGACCAACAGCTGCCTCACTGCACCACACAACCACTGCTCAACCCCAGAGACCTGGCAAGGCCAGCATAGCGCACATAGCTGCAGGGATTGTTTGAAAAGAATGCATTCGGGGTAAACTTGAAAGGGAGAGATGCCAAGACAAGAAAGTCAAGGCTAACCATGACCAAATTTTCTTTTTAAAGCTCCTTTTATAACTTTTCTTTATTTTCTTTAATAAGCATGTGTGACTTATAAGGGGAAAAGTTAACTTATTGGGAAAAATAGTAACAACATGAATTTCTCAAATTTGGTGCAAGGCTGGAGATCATCCTCTGATTCCTGGAAAAGCAGCTGTGAGTTATCTGGTTTGGCAATGCTGCCTACAAATTACAGGCTGACTCAGAAAGATGCATATGTACTTTAGTCACCAGGAAAGGGAGATTCCTTTGGGGGACACCATAAAGGGCAATCAGTGACTGTTTTCCAGGTCAGAAAGGGAATTCTAAACTGCAAGGAGTGAGTCTGATACCAATCGGTGGGAGCCCCTGCTCTCCAAGAGACAGACTTTTGACTCATTGCCAGAGCTGCTTAGCAGGCAGAATGGTCCAAAGATAAAATCAGCTGCTCCAGGACGTGGAGCCTTTCCTATCTTATGAACTGTTAAAGTACACCCTGGAGGCCAGTTGTCCTGCATGGGATGGAGGTGATTTAAGCACAAGGCCACATGGCAGTTCTCAAACTATTTGGTCTCAGACTACTTTACAATAGTAAAAACATTGTTTGTATGGCTTATATCTATCAATATTTACCATATTAGAAATTAAAGCAAGCAGGTGCAATGGCTCATGCCTGTAATCCCAGCTACTCAGGAGGTTGAGGTGGGAGGATTGAAAGTTTGAGGCCAGCCTGGGCAACTTAACAAGACCTTGTCTCAAACAATAAAAACAGGCTGGAGATGTAATTCAGTGCAAGGCTCTGGATTCACTCTCCAGTGTGTGTGCATGAGTGTGTGCGTGTGAGGTGAAAAAACAGAAAAGTTTTAAGTATTGTCGAGGTATTTTTTAAATAACCTGAATAATTCTTTGCCCATTAATAACATTTTTATGAAAAATACATTTTGTAAAAAAAAAATCAGTGTGAAGAGTAACACTGATCATATTTTATAATCTCTCTCCTGCCTACGTGAATAGAACATGACTGGATTCTTATCATGTTCATGCTTCTACATTCAGTCTGCTACAATACGATCTTCAGACTGAAGTATAATGAAAAAAATGGGAAAGGGAGAAATATTTTAATTGCTTTTCAGATAAGTCTGGATATTTTTCTTTGACTAAAGAAAACTAAAACCCTGAGCAGGAGTTTCTTTTTTTGCGTGTGTGTTGCTTGGGATTGAACTCAGGACCTTGTGCTTGGCTAGGCAAGCACTCTACCACTGAGCTAAATCCCCAGCCCCAAGCGGGAGTTTCTTAAAGGTTGAATGCAAACTGGAATCTGAAACCACATCAGTGAACATTCCACATTCCTTAGGTATGCTTGTGTGAGAATTTCTTAGTATTATCATGAAAATAGATTTAACGCCATGGGCACTCTAAAGAGTTTGAGGGATCTCCATGGGTTCTTAGATCTCACTTAAGAAATGCTGAGGTTGGGCTTAAACTAGGAGACTGTTCAGTGTTCATTCATTCCATACCCAGGAAGTGGGCACATAATAGGCGAAGCACCTAGAGGACAAGGACGATCGTGTAGACCCTACTTCCAAGAGAAGATCACAATTTGATAATTAGAGAAAACATTCATGAGTGCTTATCATTATCCAGGGTTTATATCAGGTGTTCTACACACATTACTTCCCTTAATCTTCAAACTTCCTTAAGGAAGTTTATCTGTTTTTTACAGATGAAGAAACAGAAGCTTAGAGAACTGAGGTTCTTTGTGCCAGATCACATAGACCGACAGCCTGGTAGAAGCGCTAGATTGACACTGCTTCTCAATATTTTTTTGTTTGGTTTGGTTTGGTTTGGTTTTTGTTTTTTGTTTTTTTTTTCTTGGTGCTGGGGATCAAACTCAGGGCCTTGCACTTGCTAGGCAAGCACTCTAACCACTGAGCTAAATCCCCAGCCCCTCAATTAATGTTTTAAAGTTACTTTTATTGTGGTAAGAATACACAATTTTAAGTGTACTATTCAGTGGCATTAAGTACATTCATGATGTGGTGTAATCATTGTTATTATCCATTTCCAGAACTTTTTTATCTTCCCACACTGGAACTCAGTAACCATGAAACAAAAGCTCCCCCTTCTCCTCTGCCTTCCCAGCTCCTGGTAACTACTATTCTTTTCAACTCTACGAATTTTCCTGTCCTAGAACATTATATAAGTGGAATCCTACAGTATTTGTCTTTTTCTGACTGTCTTATTTCAAGGACTGTCCTCAAATTTCATCTGTATTGTAGCATGTGTTGGAATTTCTTTCCTTTTCAGGCTAAAATAACATTCTGTTGTATGTATATGCTGCATTTCACTTATCCATTCTGTTGATGGGGGCATCTGGATATGTTTTAAATAAAATAACAAGAAGTGTGAAAAGCGATGTGATGGAAGTGCAGGTTCTAAGGGAGCAGAGTAGAGGAGGCAGAAGCAGCCAACCTGGGGCAGGACTGTTTCCCTCAATGTAAGGGAATGAGCTCACATATCCTGAAGGACCTGATTCTTACCTCAATTAATAATTATTAATTTGGATTAAAACAGAATCCCAAATTAATAATTTTATAAACTTTCATTTTCACTAGTTTTCTACTATAAGTGAATTGTCCATTACTAAAATGGGATATTCATAAACAAAAATTGGGCTGTTACTAGACTTTATTAAAAACTGTCGATTTTCGGTACTCTGCTAAGAAGTCTGGTCACCAGGGCAATCCTGGTGATTCTGGTTTCCTTCCTCCTGCTCGCGCCCTCTCACAGGTAGATAGAGTGACCTTAGTGTGGAGAAAGGCCCCTGGCATCAGAGCCTCAGTCCTCGGTGTTGTTGTGAGTTTGTTGTAATTTTTAATTGCCGATATTCTTCCCCTTTAATTTTAAATGATTCTTGGTTTGACTTCCCTTTTTTGGTTGAGCTTATTAAATGTTATTGGGCATGTTGTGACATATATTTGCACCAGCAGCATTTTTATCCTATAACTTTTGTCCAACAACTGGACTTGAAGATGTGCAGGCATCACGGTTCAGTTGTGACTCAGTCTTATCCCCATTGCTGAAGCCAGTGTAAACATTATCTCTAAATTTTATTTTTGCAGTCACACTTCTGTGGTGATGTTTGTAGCTGCTAGAATAGTAGTGTTATTTAAACAACTTGCACAATTTTTTGGGGTTTTTTTTGGGTTTTTTTATTTTAAACCAAGAGCATATATTGGTACATTGTACGTATAATGATCACTTTCATCACATTTGTTTTGTACCTGTACACGATGCATCTTGGTTCTCCCCCCTCTTCCCCACCCCTCCCCTCTGTTCCCTCCCTCCCTATTTACAGTGGGTTTATTCACATTTCTCCATGATTTCCCAACTTGCACAATTATTTACGATTCAAAATTGCGTGAAAGTACATGTTCTTCTACCATGGAATAATAAGTGCAAATCTAATTTTATACACATTACATACGCCTGTATCTTTATATGTGGTAACAAGTGGGAACAAGAAAATTTCCTCACACCATGCCAAGAGGCAATATCATGTAGCCGAAGACCCTTATTTAGAAATCAAAATGATTTTTTTTTATATCTTAACTATATGACCTTCAGCGAAACACTTCTCTGTTTCAATTTCCTAGTGTCTAAATAAAGCAAATGCCAACTACAGCATACAGGTATTTTAAAGATTCAACAAAATAATGATATACCTGGAGCAAAGTAAATGGCATTTTTATTGTTTTTCCCTTTTTGGTCTATCAGATGAAATCATAGACTTGTCTTTCCTATGGTTTTTCCAACATTTCACTGCATAAAATAAATATTATTTGAAAATACAAACTGTAAAGCATGTAAGATCTACCTCTTTCTAGAAAGCCTGAGTAGAATTTATTTTATCTTAATAACTGTACAATCTTACATTTTCGTTTTTTTTTTAGACAGAGTCTTACTACATAGTTCACACTAGCCTTGAACTCACTATGTAGCTGGCCTGGAACTTACGGTGATCCTCCTGCCTCAGCCTCCCAAGTGCAGGGATTACAGGCATATGCCACCATGCCAGGCCATTTTCATGTTATTTATCTCAAACTCAGAATATAAAGGTTCAGGGTCTTGCTTTCAGTTATTTTGGGTTATTTCTAGAATTGGAACTGCTGGATTATATGGCAATTCTATTTTTAGTCTTTTTGAGGAACTGAGATTTTTTTTTCACAGTAGCTACACCATTTTACATTCCCACCAGCTGTGCACGAGAGTTCCAAGACTACTTATCTTTAATGTATTTTTAAAACTGTAGTAAGCAGTACCAATTTCAAAAGGTAGTAAAAGATAAACAGACATTTATTATTAGGTTGTTTTGTGCATGTGTGTGTGCGTGTGTGTGTGTGTGTGTGTGTGTGTGTGTGTGTGTTTTAGCACTGGGAATTGAACCCAGGACTTTCACACTGCACTACATTCTTGGCGCTTTTATCTTTTTTCACTTCAAGACAGGGTCTCACTAAGTCACTAAATTACCCAAGCTGGACTCAACTTGTGATCCTTGTTCCTTAGCCTCCCAGAGTGCTGGATTATTGGCAGGAGCCACTACACCCAGTTTATTGTTAGTTTCTTGAAGATCCTTCAGAAATAGATGGTCTAGGCAAACATATTCAATTCTAAAGTCATTAGCATATAAACAGTATTCAAAACTATGACATTGGATAAACTCCACTAGGAAGAAAATGTTCATGAAATACTGTGTAAGGTACTATCCCAAGTGCTTTATAAGAACAAATACTCTGCAGTTTATAATGGGTTATGTCCTAATAAGCCCATTGTAAGTCAAAAATATCTTAAGTCAAAAATACATTTAAAGCTGGGCATGATGGGGCACATCTGTAATCCCAGCACTCTGCGAGGCTGAGGCAGGAGGCACACAACTTTGGGCCTGCTACGGGCAACTTAGTGATACCCTGTCTCCAAATAAAAAACTAAAAATGACCTGGGGATGTAGCTCAGTGAGAAGGCCCTGGGTTCAATCCCTAGTATTCCCCCACTCCCAGAGCATTTAATACATGTAATTTACTAAATATTCTGGCATAGCCTGCCTTAAACATGCTCAAAACACTTACCTAGGCCTATGGCTCAGCAAAATCATCAACCACAAAACTCGTTTTATAATAAAATGTTGAATATCTGCACCCTATGGAGTATCAGTTATTTACCCTGATGACCACATGGCAGACTGGAGCTGCCCAACATCTCGAGACAATATTGTATCGCATATTGCTAGACTGGGAGAAGATCACATTTCAAAGTAGAGTCATGCTCTACATGACTGCTTTCACACCATCATGAAGCTGAAAAATCGTAAACTGAACCATAGTAAGTCAGAGACCATGTATATTATTTTACATAATCTGTAAAAAAACTCAGTGAAGTAATTCCATCTTAACCCTCATTCTATAGTACTTTACCTAAGGTCCTGCAATTAAGAAATGCTGGAGCTGAGCTTGGAATCAGAGCAGACTCTCACACCTACAGACTCTCACACCTCACTCTTGGACTCTCACATCTACCTTCTGACTGACTGTGAAGTTCCAAGAGCTGAAGCTTCACGGTCCTGGTACAAGTACCTTCCTAGACTGGGAGGGCCGCAGCAGTGTGGTTGTGTGGCCATATGCTTCCAAAATTTTGCAAAGGTAAAATTGTTTCATCATGTATTCACTTTGGCACCACATATACTAAAATTGGAACGATACAGAGAAGATTAGCATGGGCCCTGCGCAAGTATGATACGCAAATTCACAAAGCATTCCATATTAAAAAAAAATCATTTCATCACAATCCATTACGAACCATTTTTGGGGTTGGGGATTTAGCTCAGGAGTAGAGTGCTTGCCTAGAAAGCTCAAGGTCCTGAGTTCAATCCCCAGCATCCCCCCCATTTTTCTGTCTGCTGCAACTACTTCTCATGTAGGGTGGCGGTGGAACGCTGTAGATACTTTGGGGGATCTGCTAATGGGAAGCTGAGTTGAAGATACCTTTAGTTTTAGTTGGGTTAGACATAGACACTGTCACATATAGTTGTTACTAGCCACTGCAGTGTGGGAAGTTTCCTAGACTATTCTTACTGCTCACTGCACCAGTAGAGCTGTTTCATGGGCAATGGGTCCCAGAAGGATTTCTAGGTTTTCATGTGCGATGAACAAAGAATTGAATGTAGCACATGACAGTAAGGAAAAGGAAGCAAAGTTTAACAAAGTTTAAATATGTGATGCTATACTCAGAGTGAGCAGGTTTGCACCAACAGAAAGAAAAATGGCATGAGCACTTGAGGGTGTTGCGTTTAAGAATTTAAAATGCTGTTCCGGGGGAGCTGGGGATATTGCTCAGTGGTAGAGCTCCTGCCTAGTGCTTGCAGGGCGCTAGGTTCTATGCTCATTACCACGAAAAGAAAAAAAAAAGTTGCACCAGGTTTAGAGAACCTTTCATTGGATCTTTCAGAGCATGATTGACAATGTGAATGATACAGTCCTGAGTCATGTCAGCTGTCTCTACCACAGATGTCCTTTCCCATAAGTCACTGTGTTATGTTTGGATATATGGGATGCAGTCCATAAGCATGAACCTTTGATGAGCTCCAAGTGAAGAAAAGTTACTGTATGTCATGCAGGAGGATCTGGCAGCATGCATCTTATCTCTACCTCTAGGTAGTAGGCCTTAGGACAAAGGTGAAGGGGTTGGCCCTGGGGCATTGTCCAGGTCCAGGTAAGTGGTCCATCAGTCCCATTTACACTATCTATACCAGCACTGTGACATGGGGTGCAGAGCCATCCATATGCATGTGGCTCAAATGTGTGTGCAGCAGAGGAGAAACAAAGGTTAACAGTAATGGAGCCTGTAGTTAATCTGTGGAAAATTCTTCCAACCATCAGATGTGTAAAATTGTAAGGGAAAAGACTGACAGCTAGTGGAAATAGAAGTTCTCTTATGTCAGGAGGTTTTGTTATTATTATTGTTGTTGTTTGTTTGCTGTTTTGTTTCTTTTGTTTTTGCCTTTTTGTGGTACAGGGGATTGAACCCAGGGCCTTCACACTGAACTACAATCCCAGCTTTTTAAAAATTTTTAATTTTGGCTTGAGTCTCCCTGAATTGTTAAATTGCCCAGGCTGGGCTCCAACTCACAATCCTCTCATCCTAGTCTTGCTTCTTTGATGAAAGCTGTATAAGATAGAACTTATCAATAATTCTAACATTACCACTATCACAAATTAGTCTGTGACACAACATACATGTCATTTTCCACAATAATTCTCCAATTCTGTGACACCGACTAGGTATTCAACAATTCAGGTCAATTCTGACACTAAGACCCAGAGTTATGAATGGCACTCTGCAGGCTCACAATACTGTCCCAATTCCAACACTAGCAGCAAACACCCAATTTCTGCTCAGGAAACTACAAATTCAAGGGTTTCCATGATGCTCTCCTCGGGTCCAACAATTCACTGGGACAACTCACAGAATCCAGGAAAGTGCTATACTTATAGTTGCAGTTTTATTAGAAACTATACGGATCAACAGTC
>PVJO010031938.1:0-13769 GCA_004026905.1 Hystrix cristata
TAAAAAAAAAATTTTTAAAAAGAGCCAGTTGACACAAAAATGAGAACTGTATTCTGTCATTAGTTGAAAGCATTGTCAGTACCTAAAGTCTCTCAGAGATTTCGCCATTGTGTAATTGTTACGAACACATACTGATGTAGAGAAATTCTAGGAATAATCAAGGGAAATAATTAAAATGGTCACAGAGCTAAAGTAACCTCTAGTAGTAGACTTCAGAACATAAAACTCTTCAGTATGGAAGGTTCAAGATTAAGAGTACATATAATCAGACTTCAAGATCAGAGAATAAGTCAGTCAACAAATACGAGCAGAAGACACAGGATTACATAAAGTATGAAACATGGGCTGAGGGTGTTGCTTTGTAGGAGAGCACTTGCCTAGCTCGTATAGAGCTTTGGGTTCCAGCCCCCGCATCATAAAAAATGAAATTAAAATACGAAACATGATCCCCTGCCTGCACTCATTTCACGGTCTGGGCTGGGGAGGTTAGCTGCACCCTCATGGTAACACAGACAGCTATATAAGAGATAAGGCAGCAAAAGATTAATACCAAACAATGAGGACAAGACAGTTGCTCAGTGCACAGAGGAGGGAGCCAGTGTGATCAGGAGGAGCCTCTTGGGATCTGACTTGACCCCCAAAGCGAGTGGCAGGGCACACTGGGTGATGAGAAAGCAGCACAAGTAGGGTAGGCATTTTGGGCAGTTTTGGAAGCTCCGAAGCATGAGGCTCCCCAAGACCAACTTCTAAAAGTGAATGGTGACTAGTGAGTCGGTCTGTAGACAGACAGATGGAAGTTAGGATTTGGAAGGTTGGCAATAATGAATTGACAGGGTTACCTTGTCCCATGTAGACTGCAAACATCCATTTTCATGGTAGTGGGTAAAAACAGAAAGAGAGGCAAAGTACAGCAGTGAATTAGCCAGCACTTCTAATAATTTTTAGGCCTGAAGTTTGAGTAAGACCCTGAGATATGACAGTAGAAGTACGGAGGTAGCAAGTAACTTGCTGAAAAGGGATTAAGAGTTAACTTTAGATGTGCTGAGTGTAGGTATTACAGGAAATTACAGTAATAGTAGTTGAGACATAGAAATTAGGGTTAAGAATGTCGGGCTGGGGATTTAGCTCAGTGGTCAGAGTGCACAAGGCCCTTAGTTTGATCCCCAGCACCAAAAAGAATGTAAATTTTTTTGCCATTTCCATAAATTAATGATAATTGAATTCAGAATTGTTTGTCTTTTATACTTGCCATGGTACCAAGGATAGCACTTATCCTCTATGTGAAATTGAATTGCATAGAGTTGGTGATTAATGTGTGAAACTAGATCATGCCTCTGAGGAAAGAAAGCAGAAAAAGAATGGAGTAGACATGGAAACCAAGGGTCTTCGTACCTTTGTGGAAAGGAGGGAAGCTAGATGAGTCTCGCACGTCAGCGTTCCCTTTCCTTCTACGTCGGTTCATGCTAGGTGCAGCAGTTACCTCAGAGATGGAAAGTTAAGTTGGTCTGGAGCAGCCAGGCACTCAGTCCTTTCTCTTTCTCACAGAGCTAGACTGTTGACCTACTCCTTGAAAGCTAACAGCACTTCTCATTTGATTCAATGTTGTGGTGCATCTCATCAGGCTGTTCCAACACTGAATGAGCGCTTTCCATGTTTTCCAGGCAGTGAAGACTGGACTTGAACAAGGGAGTGATGCTGGTTACCTCGTGGAGTCACAGGTAGGGGTATTTCCTTCCAATTTCTTATATAGATCACAGGAAAGTCAGAGGACCAATATTCTCTTTGATGCTGAAAAAATAAGAAAACTAACCCAAGCCTGGTAAAAGTTTTTTCCTTAAGTGCAAGGCCCTGAGTTTGATCCCCAGCAACCCCCCTCAAAAAAAAGTAACTAGAAGGAACAGGAGCGGAGTTAGGATCCTTTCAGAATCAACCATTTGGACAGTTTTTTTCTATACTGGAGCTGATTTTCTTGTGATACAATGAACATGCTGACAGGAAGGTATTTTACTTGTTAGGGCCTAGACATGAAATATCAAAGCCCAGCCTCTTTTTGGTAGATCAGGAAATAAAAAGTGTCTTATATTCAGTAAAAGACAAAAATAGGAAGGATTGAAGAACCAGCCTCACGCCTTCCACTTTTCTAACAAGTCAGTGATAATTGCAGATTTAACTGGCTTGGGTTGTTTTTAAGTTTTAACCAATCTCTGAAAAATCTGATAATAGAATGATAGGACAAAAAGGGTCTGAAGAGCTCAGGACAGATTGCAGAAAACTGCTTCTTGTACTAGATTATTCATTGTGCATTTCTGATCTTTCAAAAAAATCATAACCAGATACACATATCTACAGAAAAATTGAAACACACATTTGACAAGTCAGTAACTGCCCTCACTATGCGCTCTACTCAGTATTTTCTATATAAGTTGGCCCTCCATATCCACAGGTCCCACATCCAAAGATTCAGCCAACTAAAGACTGGAAATCTTGAGGGAAGGCTGGGCTGTGGCTCTGTCTCAGGGGGCTTCCTGAGCATGCAGAGGCCCTGGACTCAAGCCCCAGTGAGAAAAACTTCCAGGAAAAAGAGAATCATAACTGTACTGCAGTGTATGGACTTTTCTTATGTTATTATTCTCTAACAATACAATGTAACAACTAAATTTATAGCATTATATTTAAAATATATAGGAAGACATACAAATATATATATTCGTTTTGGTTTTTGGTGCCGGGGATCGAACTCACAGCCTTGTGCTTGCAAGGCAAACACTCTAAACACTGAGCTAAATCCTTAGCTCTTGTTTTGTTTTTTGAGACAGGGTCTCACTATGTAGTTCAGGCTGGCCTTGAATCTATTATGTAGCCTGAGCTGGCCTCAAACTTGAGGTAATCCTGCCTCAGCCTGCCAAGTGCTGGGATTACAGGCATGTGCCACCATGCCCAGGAAGGATTACTTCTTTAAAATGCTATTTGTAACACTCAATATCACCACTACATTCTAATGATTTTAATAGTGTTCTCATTTGATCCCTACAACATTACATAAAATAGGTATTGGTTTTCCTGTTTTAAGGATGAAGAAAGCTTTACACTAGAGAAATGACAGAACCAAGATTCACACCTAGACCCTAAATCTTACGCAGTTAACCACTAAGTTGAGATTTGTTCTTCCTGAGTGTTAGGATACTTTTGGAAGCCTGCTGCAGTGGAAGAAGGGCTGGCATTACAAGTGTGCCTGGTTTCTGACACTTTGAGGTGGTGCATCTCGGAGCACAGTCCCGTGACATCTCCAGGCCTCTTTCCGGTCTGTAACCCACAAGGGTGGCTGGAGACAATGATAAAGGCTCGCATCGGCCCCACGACTCCAGTTCTATGACAAAATTTCCCACCCCTCTGCTGTGTAGAACTCAAGAGCTCAGTTGCATATGAAGTCTTTTTTCAAAGCAGCAGCCATGAAGCACTCCGGGTGAGGGCAGTAAGGAGATGACACAGCGTGAGAGACAGATCCCTGCAGCGCAGGCACCACTCAAGCCCTCGGGTCCTCTGAAGGGCCGAAGTGCTATGTGCTTTACCCCTGTGTGCTCTGCGGAGGAAAAGGAACCCAAGGAGTCCACGTCGCCTAGAGCATGATGACAAAGCTTTTAGAGACCAAGTGCCCAAAACGCAACCCAGATCCCACTCGTTTACTGCAGAGTGCCAGCACTGCAGTTAAACCTATAAACAACTCAGATATTAACATCTTTTGTTTTAAAAGCACAGTGACACACGTGCCAAGGGTTTGCCACTGCCCACCTAGACTGTGAAACTCTACCTTTTCTCATTTTCCTTTACTTTTCAGAAATTTGGAGAGCTTGCAGTGACCAAAGAAACAAAGGCCTTGATGGGACTGTATCATGGCCAAGTCCTGTGCAAGAAAAATAAGTTTGGAGCTCCGCAGAAGGAAGTTAAGTAAGTTCAAGTCTGTGTGGGATCCCTGTGAGTTCAGTCATGTGCAAAATTTGTAGATGGCTTCGAAGAACCAGATTTCCACCAGTGAGTCAATTTTGCCCTTCCCTCAGCCTCTTGTGTCCTGAGCTTTTTTCCAACCAGGCACATCTTGGTTTTGAAAGTTCTGCCTTTGCTGAGTTTTCTCTAGGTTGGCGTGTGACTCCTGGAGAACTTGCTTGGCACATACTGCTGTCCTCTGAAGTCTGGGCTAGGTCCTTCTTCCTAAAAGAAACACACGCCCTCCATACTGTTCTGTGGTCTTCTCTCTCCCTCATCCTAAGATGCCATCTCTAGGAACCCACTCTTCTTTCTCATTAAAAACCCAAAAGCCTCATTATACTTGGTAAAGTTTTGTGCTTTTTCCCGTTTACACCATAAGCAGCGAGAGTGTACTTGCCTGTCATGTCAGAAGCCTTTCCCAGCATTATGCTGCCTAATAGCACTGAAGCTTCTGAAGTTTACTGATGCCTTGAAACTCTCCTTTGAGCTCAGTGCTTCTCAACCCATGCAGTTTTGGCGCCTTCAGGAGACACTCAAGTGAGAACACTTTTGGTTTTCACAAGTAGGGAGAAGAGTTGCTGTTAACATGTAGTAGTTAATGGCCAAGGATGCTCCCAAATGTACAACACACAAGAAAGCCCCACAACAAAAATGTTCGAGTCCAAAGTGTTAGTAGTGCTGAAGTTGAAAACCCTGTACTAGCTGAGTTACTTACTGGTGAAGATATAAGAGAAGCAGCTATCACTGCCCTCTGTGTCCTCTCACCTTTAACGAGATTACAGCTCAAGGTACATTAGGCACGTAAGATGCCAGGTGAGACAGATGAGATTGTAGTCAGGAGGGCTGATTCCAGATAGAATCTGGAGAATGCCCTTAACTCCTTCTCCAGCTCTGAGTGATGAGTACCAATGAGACCCAGTTGGGGTTTGTTCCACCGATTGTAGACAGTCCCTTGCATCTGATGGTAGGGTAAATTAGGCCAGGGCATGGTAGAATAATGATGGCCACTTAAATTTACATCTCTCACACTTTCTACAGAGATCAGAGAGATTAACAAAGAAAGCAAAGCCCCATTCTCCAGGAGGCAGAGCATAAACAGAAGTCAGAGAACATTGCTAACTTCTAAAAGGGGACTTTATTGAGACAAAAAAGAGAGGAAGCAAGAAAATATTAAAAGTGTTGCAAAATTTCAAATCCTAAAACCCGTGAACTCCACCCCACCTCATCCTCTCTCTCCTGTCCCTCCATGTACTCAAAGAATGTTGTCGGTTCTGTCACTTTGCAGTGGAAAGGGGCACTGTAGATTAAGAAACCTAGCTTGCCACTTGAGCCTGCTATTCCTGACTGCATATGGGTTGCTGCTGCATGCAGGTGGTGTATAACACCACCTGGAGAAATTGCTGTTATGTACCAAGTACACAAAGAAAGAGAGGCAACATCCATTGTGATGGTTGATTGATTGTGTCAACTTGTAAGAGAAGCTTAACTAAATTGGTTTAGCAATTCTACACCCTAGTTACATCCATTAAAGCAAATAGAAGAGAAAAAAAGAAAATGAGAACCAAAGCACTCTAGCTCATGACAATTCTCCCCCTAGAACAACCACAGTGCAGAAGAAACTATAACAGAACACCCCTGTTATGGTTTGTGTCTAGATGTTCCCACAAAGCCTCGTGTGGTAAGAGGTAGCTGGATCTGGAGTGTGTGATTACTAAATTGTCCACTGATTGGTTTGGCATGGTTCTGCTGGGATCAAGCATGTGATGCAAGGATTTAAGGGTATTGGGATTAAGGGTGGGAGTGCTACCCACCCTAAAGCCAGGTAGCCTGGATAAAATATAAGGTACAGGAAGAAGCTGGTTAGCCCCCTTGCTTGCATCCCTTGCTTGCCTTGCTGCCTTCTCCCTGTCTGCCATGCCACCCTGCCTCAGACCCAGCTGATTGTGGACTGAAACCTCTACAAACTGTGAGCCAAGTAAACCTTTCTTCCCCTAACTTTGGGTGTCTAGTATTTTGTCCCAGCAACAAGAGAGAAGTAACTAAGACAACCCCAAACTTGAATTAAATATCTTTGAATAAGCATTTGCAGTTAAGATTGAATTTACTTTAAATCCGAAATTCAAAAACCCAAAACCATCAGGAGGCTGAAGCAAGAGGATCACCATGAGTTCAAGTCCAGCATGGGCTACATAGTGAGTTTAAGGACAGCCTGAACTACATAGTGAGACTCTGTCTCAAAAAAAAAAACAAAAAAAAAACCCTCAGAACTAAATAGAGAAACAGGATGGAGTAAGAGTTGACCTAACTTGGCGAAGAGATTAAAGAAAAGGTAGCTGATAAATATTTGTATTATTACAAAGCTTCCTTGAAGAGATGCTCCTGGGACTTGAAGTTAGGTTGCCTTTTTAGGGTTTGAGTATGATTTTCAAACATTATAATCAGAATGGTTAGGAACAAAACTTTATCTCTCTGTAGCTCTGATGTGAATCTACGGTGCTGTACACTTGGCCTTCTTTTATGAAGGAAATGATTTGGAGGGGAGGGGAGCCCAGGGCCTTGGCTCTGAGCTACATCCCCACCCCTTTTCATTTTCCTTATTTTTGAGACAGGCTCTCACTAAGTCACTAAGTTGCCCAGCCTGGGCTCAAATTTGCAATCCCGGCTCAGCCTCACCAGAGTGCTGGAAGAAGTAACTCTCTAAAAAATTTTTTACTTATTTACTAAATAGTATATTGTTCTAGAACTATTGAGAATAAAAAGAACAATCACACGTGGTCTCTGGTCCTCAGAAAGCTGAGAATTCGAGGAGACAGCAGTGGTGTAGATGAAGCCATTGCAGAACACCGTAGGGTAAATCCAGTGACTCTGAGGAACTGGGTGAGAATGCCAGGGAAGCGCCCAAGGGAGGGTGCGGACTGGAGCAGAGTCCGGCAAGAAGACTTTTGAGCTAATGCAGATGTGGGGTGATAGAGGCACAGATTTCTGGCAAAAGGAAGGGTGACTAGAAAATGTAAAATCACTAACAAATAGCAAGAAAGAAGATAAATTACTTGTATGGACTTAAGTTTAAGTTGGTTGGTTTTGTGTTCCATGATCTCCAGGCACAACTGAAAATTAGTATAGTTGTGTTTTTATAGGAAGACCAGTCTCTTTAGACACAGTGGATTTTTGCATTTAACTTTAAAATCAGTCACCTAAGTACATGGTGATACGTGCCTATAATCCCAGCTTGAGGCAAGAAGATCACAAGTTCAAGGCCAACCTGGGCGATTTGGCAAGACCTTGTCTCAAAATAAAAGGGCTGGGGATATAACTCAGAGGTGAAGCACTTGCCTGGCATGTACAAAGTTCAACCCCCAGTACTGAAAACAAAATGACTAATGCTGGATTTGTATAGCTAGAGGTTATTTGAAGCACTTCATAGCTGGTTCATTGAATGATAACTTGGGCAATCTCCCACTTTTACTGAAATGAGTAAACGTTGTTTACCAAAGTCATCCCGTCTTTTCCTCTCAGACGGCTGGCTGTTCTCGGCGCAGGGCTGATGGGAGCGGGCATTGCCCAGGTCTCCGTGGAAAAGGGACTGAAGACCCTGCTGAAAGACGTGACAATTGCCGGGCTGGGCCGCGGGCAGCAGCAGGTGTTCAAAGGGTATGCCTGCCCACTGTGTGGGTTTTATTTTTTTGTATGTAGGACGTCATGGTTTGGGTAGGGGTGTGTGTGTGTGGTGGTGGTGGTGGTGGTAGTGGTGGTGGTTTTGTTTTCTTACCATCACAGATTCTTTTTTCTAGAAAAGCTAGTTCCTTCATTCACCTTAGTTTGTAATACTTTCATGGACCTTTAACATCATTGGAGTCTGTAGTCTTTAAGTGCAGAAAGGGAAACGTTTTCTAGTAGATAATTTGTTTTTTGTATTTTTTTTTAGTGGGTACTTTTTTTTTAATTAAGAGAAGACAGTTTATTTAAAAGTGGTGAAAAAGGGGGAAAGGGAGATGATAGATAGCTATTTGATGAGTAGGGAACATTCGAAAGTGAAATACTCCCTTAGAGAATACTTTAACTGCCATTTGTATGACACTTTTGGTGTCGGACCAGAAATGCTCAGGCCTGCGGATTTCCCTGCAATTTGTGGTGACTGCTGTAGTGTCGTGGCTCACTGAGCCAGCAGGACCCTCTCTGTTGAGACTGCTGGGGTTGGGGCACAGGGAGTGCGAGGTAACTGGAGGGTCAAGGCCAGACCAGGATCGGGGCTTTTAGGACTTGTCTTTCCTGGCATGACAGAGCAAGTCATTTCCTGATGAGCCCAGAGCACCTGAGAGTCTGTGGACTGTGTCGCCAGCTTCCCTGTGAATTAATAAGGGGTGACTGTTGTTCTCTCTCTCCACGCCTAGCCCCTCACTCTGCACACATACACACACACACACACACACACACACACACACACACACACAGCCAATTTGCAGAGAGGAAATAGAGCAGCAGCTTGGCCAGACTGTGGCTGGTGCCAGCACACCCTTCTGCTCAAATATGATGGATGAGTGGCTGCCCCAAGATCATCGTGCTCATGACTTTGAGCTGAGCAAGCTTTTTTTGTTTCTTAAGTGGATTATGTAGCATAAGCACATTGCCATCCCTCATGTGCAGAGGAGCCCATACACTGCTAACCCGGACCTGGCAGGCTTAGTCCTGCCAGCTGATTATTGCAAGACAAAAAGGAGTTATAGTTAAAGGTCGGACCCACAACCCACAAAAATGGTAGACGCTAGATAAGACAGCATCACTGTTCTGAAATAAACAAGTATCCTTAAATAGTATCTCATGTAGTTACCAAAGTGTAAAATTGTCCACCTGGAATAGCCTCTTTCTGTGACCTCTTCTCAATATGCTCTCCAGGTTTCCCTTTTTTTCTCAGAAACATCAAGTTCTGGAGGCTGCCACTCACCATTCTGCCAATTTGGGATGTGTTTCCTGTCTCCTCCTGGAAATGGTTTCATTTGGCATTAGAATTGGAACAACTTCTCAGGTGTGGTGGTGCATGCCTGTAATTCCAGTACTGGAGAGACTGAGGCAGGAGGATCGCTGTGAGTTCGAGGCCAGCCTGAACTACACAGTACACAGCAAAACCCTGTCTCAAAAAAAAAAAAAAAGCTTGTCTGCTGACTGCTATCATGATTGTCAGAAACCAAGTGATTCAAATTCATCCTTTTAAAACCTGTTTTGGATATGCCTTTGATTCTTTTGGCTAAGGAAGTCATTGAATGGGGTTTAGCTTCATATTTCCTTCAGAAGAAAGCTCTAGATTATTTATTCTGAAAGTGTGGTCAGATTGATCCAAAGAGAGCCTGCTTTCCTTGGCAATAAAAGTACTCAGGTAACTGTGTGAGTAGCTAGAATCCATTTTAGCTCCCTCTGGGAAAGGAGAAACAGTGAGTTAATATTGTATATGACCCGTGCGGTGTGCTGCTAGGCGCTGAGTGGGAAGTGGGTGGAGAACATGAGAAACAGCTTGGTCTCTGCCCTCTACAAAACTACAAGTAGAGAAGAACACGAAGTGATACGTAAGCAAGGAGAACACCGTGCAGTAGAGGCCGCACTTGGGCTGTTGCCTTATGAGGGAGAGAATTAGCGGAACTGCCATTCTTTGCTCTTACTATTCTTGGATCGAGTCATTTCATACCTGAGGCAAATTGAGCTGTTTTATAAGGGATACAGTTTGTGGAAGTTGGGTATGTAGAGTCATTTTGTGCAGGAAACCATGTATGCTTGGGAGTCAGCCTGTCTCCACATGCCAGTGCCCTCCCTTAACTATTTGACTACAGGCCCCATGGAGCCTCTTTGAGCAATTCAGCCCTGGCAAAATGGGGTAATACAATAATCAGAGAGCTGGTGAGAAACACACAGTGCCTGTCTGGCCCATGGACATTCATAAGTACAAGTCTCTTTCCTCTCTGACCAGGAATGTATTTTTCCTAGACTGAATGACAAGGTGAAGAAGAAAGCTATAACATCATTTGAAAGGGATTCCATCTTCAGCAACTTGATTGGGCAGCTCGATTACCAGGGTTTCGAAAAGGCCGACATGGTGATTGAAGCTGTTTTTGAGGACCTTAGTATTAAGCACAAAGTGCTCAAGGAAGTAGAAGCGGTAAGTAAGGGGCCCACTGTACTTAAATCTCAGTGTACTGAGTGGTAGACTCTGTCCTGAGTGGAGTGAGTTTTTTTTTTTTAAGGAATAACATGAAAGTCATGATTCTTTGTATAGGATTGTTCATTTCCGAACCATAAGGGTTTATTAATTTGTTGTGTTGCTGGGAATCAAACCTAGGGCCTCAAGCATGTTAGGCAAGTGCTTCCCCTCTGAGCTACATATACTCTGTATGCTTAAAGGTCAAATCTAAACCCTAAATGAAGAAAATTAAGTGGCTTATTAAAATTAAGTGGTTTATAAACCCAGGGTTCCTTAGCCTTATTCATGTGGGAGATCAGTCACCCAAACACACAAGTCATGTGGAGTATAGCCACATGACTTGAGACTTTTTTGATTGGCCACAAGTTATAACCAAACTTTTTGAGGTCTAAGCAGCAAAGGAAGTAAAGGGGAGACAGTTTCTCCAGGCAAGATTCAGATGCTTGTTCGTGGAAATGCACTCTGCTCCTGCCCCCAGATACTCTCCTTAGCCAGTTCCTGAGATAGGGTGACATGAACAAATCAAGAATTTTAAGTGGGTGGTACAAAGAAAAAGCCCAGAAAAGGAGAAATGGCAGTAATCCAGGTATGGGGCAGGACCACAGCTAGACGGGCCCTGTTGGGTAACACAGTATGGCTAAGAAGTGGCACAGGCGGAGTGGCACTGACTCGGCAGCATGCTGGTGTCTGCAGCGGCTGCAGTGAAGCTGGCAATACTCCGAAGATGCCCCCTCCATGTGGGGACAGTTCTTGCCTCACACAAAACTAAAGCTGTGGAGGTTGGAAACTAAAGCCAAGCAGCTCTGTTGGGGACATAGTACAGTTGTGGGACATGCATTCCAAAATCTTTTCTCTAGGCAAAGTGTGATGCTAGATTGAGCTGAGGGAGAAAATTCAGAAGAGCTGGGTACATGTGTGTCCCATCTGTGCCAGGGGGTCTTTCAGCTGATAGACTCAGATGATGTCCTCAGGTTTTGGAGGACACTGCTAGGTCAGGGGCAGACACATGCACCCCACAACCAAGGTGAAGCTGAGAGCTCTTACCAACTAGGACATGTATTTGCTCTTAGAAAATCTGGATTAGGGAGCATCACAGTGGATACTTTGGCAGTTGGGAAGCCAGCAGTCAAGGAAAAGAGGATGCGGGATTGAGTCAAATCAAGAGAAGTATAGACTACAAACAATTCAAGATAGTAGTTACGGTGGAAACATAAAGCTTAAGGGAGAGACGAGGTAAGAAGAAAACCTGGAAGGTAGAGAGGAGGAAAAGGCCATGGCTTGTCGGTGAGCATGCAGTACGTAGAGGGAAGATCTGGGGAAAGTGACGTGACAGGTAGAGGGGAGGTGGTGGGTGTCACAAGCTTTCAGACTTGAGGCACATCCCAACCAGAAGAGGCATTAACCACCCGTGCTGAGTCTTGGAAGAAACTTGATTCAAAGCCATCTTTTCTGTGTTTGGCCATTATTGAGAAAGTCTTCAGGTCAGGGTTACGTGACCTTATGAAAGGCCATATGTATTAGACTTCCCATTGCCGGACAAAATACCTGACGCCCACAGCTTAAAGGAAGAGAGGTTTATTGTGGCTCACAGTTTTCAGTGGTTTCAGTCTGGTCAGTAGTCCCAAGGCAGAAATGGCATGGTGGCAAGACCTAGCCGAGGACAGCTGTTCACGTCATGGCAGCCAGGAAGCACAGAGAGAAATGAAGAGCTGGCAGCAAGGATACAGCCTTCTGAGTCATGCCCACAGTGACCCACCTCTTTGACCAGGCCACAGTTCTGTTGCACATGAGCTACCACATTCATCAATGGACGAACCCACCGAGAAGTACAGTGCCTCATGATGCAGTCACCTTCCAAACACATAACATCGAAGATCTAAACTACAGGAGGGGAGGGAAAGGGGACGTAAAAGGATTGAGATGTAACATGTACATGTACCAACACCCCATGGTGACTATGTGCATCGCACACATATACTATTAAAGAAAAAGTTTTTAAAAAGATGAAGGGAGGGGAGGGGAATGGGAGAAAAAGAAGCAACAAGATATATCATGTACAGGTATAAATCCCCTAGGATGAATGTTATCATGATGTACATCTAAACGTACCATTAAAATAAAATAAATTTTAAAAAAGACCAAGCTAGAGGAAAGCAGAGTGGGAAAGAGGACAGGGCAACACAGTACCCCACCCAAGCCCTCGGGGGACAGTGAATGGCTGAGCAGTGGTGGGTGGAGGCTGGGCTGGACCCAGGTGTCACTCACTAGCTCTGTCACCTCCCAGACCTACATGACACATTCTTAAATGCTTCTGCCCTGCAGGTGATTCCAGATCACTGTGTCTTTGCCAGTAACACGTCTGCTCTCCCAATCAAGGAAATTGCTGCTGTCAGCAAAAGACCTGAGAAGGTAAACTCTGAGCAGAGAAAAAAACCTGAAATAGTTTACTGCTCTGGGCTCACTGAGGAAGGCTTAGAACATGAGCAGAAGAGGGACCAGTGCGGATGAAGTGGGGGGTGATTCCGACCCTGAGCTAATGCTATCACCAACATAAGATATGGGAATAAGTGAAGTACAACTGAAATATACTTCTCTAGGTGGTTTGCATCCCTGATGGGTATTAATTTTCAAGTTCGGAGTTTAAAATCTACCTTTATCCCACAGTTAGGCAGAGTCCAGTGACTGTTCAGGATAGGTTTGGTTGCACCTCCATATGGGAGAAGGGCGGGCCAGGGCATTAGCGGTCGTGTCTGCCTGTGGGTTTTCTTAGACCATCTCCCCAGGACAGAGAAGGGGGCTGGGTGCAGGAGCACTTGCCGTGAGTATCTGGGATGAGGCCAAGAATGTTGTCTGTGTTCAGCCATAGTAATCAAGGGGAGGTTCAGTCATTCAGAGAAAAATAAAACACCTCAGGTCTCTGGAGGATTACTTGTTGCCACAGCTAACAGGAACCACCCAAAGGTGTGTAGGAAATACAGAAGGCCTTTAACACGTTTGCACATATCGCTGCCAGGCGGCTCTGAACCATTGGTGGGACATGCATGGCTGTCCCCTCAGGCAGCATGGGACAGTCCCATCCAGTGCTACAAGCTGCCCAAGAGGATAGTCATGCATGTCCCACCAGTGGTTCAAGCTGCAGGGAACATGTTAAGCAGCCAAAAAGACCAATGCACAGTCTGCATACTGAAAACACAAAAGCCTGTTTCTTCCTACTCGGAGCTTTGATAATGCAGGATCATCTACAGGGCCAAGATGTGATCTCCAAGGGAGCAGGTCAGGATGGCAGGAGAAAGCTCAGAGGCAGAAGTAACAGCCAACAGTCACACTGATATTTGGCTCCTGAGGGAAGACACCCAAAAAGTGTAAAAGCTGCTTACAGTCTGGACCTGTCATAGCACAGAGCATCTGTGCAGCCTTTAAAATCAGCCTGGGAGGTGCCAAGCACAGTGGTGCAGACCTGTAATCCTAGCACTCGGCAGGCGGAGGCAGGAGGATCACGAGTTTGAGGCCACCCTGGACTACATAGTAAGACCTGTCTCAAAAAAAAAAAACAAAAAAAAACAGTTCTGAGGGGGCTGGGGATTTAGCTCAGTGATTA
>PVJO010031939.1:0-13761 GCA_004026905.1 Hystrix cristata
ACGCTCTGTCTGGGATTGCGTTTCCATCCGCCCTTCTCTCCTCCCGCAGGATCCAGACGTCATCAACACAGCTCTGCCAGTGGAGTACGGCCCGGCTGCGGAGGAGGAGGAGAAAGTGCCCATGCGGCCCAAAGACCCTGAGGGGATGCCTCCTCTGCTGGTGTCTCCCCAGCAGACCAAACGGGAGGAGGGACGCGGCCCCGCGGCCCCGCCGCCCGCCCCGCCCTCCAAGGCCGCGAGGAAGCAGGGGGCTGCCGAGGCCACAGCGCCAGCCCCGCGGGGACCCGCCGCGGAAGGCGGACACGTAAACATGGCATTCTCGCAGTCCAACCCGGCCCCCGAGCTGCACAGGGTCCAGGGATCCAGAAACAAGCCGACCAGCTTGTGGAACCCGACTTACGGCTCCTGGTTTACAGAGAAGCCTGCCAAAAAGAACAATCCTCCGGCAAAGGAGGAGCCGCAGCAGCAGGGCGGCGGGGGCCGCGAGGGGGGCTGTCCCCTCCCACCCGGCGCCGCGCCCGGCGGACTGCCCGGGGCCTCCCTGCTGCTGGAGCCGTCCGCGCTGACCGCCAGCATGAAGGAGGTGCCCCTGTTCCGGCTGCGGCACTTCCCGTGCGGGAACGTCAACTACGGCTACCAACAGCAGGGCTTGCCCTTGGAGGCCGCCGCGGCCCCCGCCGCCGCCCTTCTGAAGAGCAAGAGCAACGCCAGCCCGCCCGGGCCCTGAACTCGGCGGGCCGCCCGGCCGGGGAGGTCGCGGCTCCCCCGCGGACCGACACCAAATGTCACTTTCATGTTGTGCCAGCTTTGAATCTGAAGTGCCACATAAAATGCTGTATGTTCAAAATGCTTTAGGACGGTTTTGAGCACGGGCTCACCTTATTCTTTCAACAGAACGTATCATAAAAACAAGCAATCGCTACAAGGCCCAGACTGGTTGCATAAGGTTTTTACGCATGGTTGTTGTAGACTCGCTCATGCTGCTTTTAAACTGTGTGTGCTCCGCTTCAATGTAGTAAGAACTAGCTGCTTCTGTGTCTCACAGTGGAAGTCATAGTTTCCTTACCTTGTCGATGTGGACATGGACAATTTTAGGGGTGAGGAACGGCAATAAAGACGTTCATTGTAATGACTCAGCATGGGTTTACTTGGAAAAGAAAAATTATAAACTACTGAGTAAAACATCACTTTAGATGGTTAGGTGCTTTTAATTGTACTGATTCATTGCCAACTGTAAAAAAAAAAAAAAAAAAAAAAGTCGCAAGTAGTTCCGTAGTATAAAGAAACATACTCTGTACATACTGTATATTCATCTAACTGGAATACATACATCTCAAGTGCTTCAGATATGATCAAACATGAGTACAGATCCAGAATTCACAAGCCCTATTACTATACCTCATGCCTTAAGGAAATCCCCCTACTAATTGTGAAAAACTGAGTGTGAAGTTTCCCACTGAATTTTAAAACGCAAAACTTATTTTCAAACTTTCCACTAATTCAAATCTAATCACTTAGAAACAAAAATCCTAAGCAGCTGTAATACATCAGGGCACAGAAACTTATCCATCTGTGGACATACGTGTCAATACATCTTAGGCCAAAACCTTCTAACAGCTTTAGTCATGAAACCCACCAACCAAACTAAGCTCCCCCTCGTGGTGACGGACTGGCTAGAGGAACAGCCCTTCAGGGGACCTACCGAATCTTTGGTTCTCCTGTTCACCTGGGTTCTCTCTCCCTTAATATTGGGAACACAAATATGATGAAATATTAACAGCCAAACTTCTACAGCAACAAATGCAGATTAAACAAGAGATTTTCCTCTAGGTAGCAATGAGGAAAGGGGATTAGGAGGCCTGGGGAGTTGAGGTTGACAGTGACATGTGATAGTGGGGGTTCTGAACCTGGTTTTTAGAGATGAAATTTATTTCTATGAAACTAAACCGGGTACCCATTAAATTCTACATGCAAGAATATTTTTATCCGTAAGTGTTCATTTGTTCTGCTTCTCTGTTCTCATGCCCAGTTTGTTTCCTGGTGGTGGCTGGGCCACAGCATCTCTTTGGGAGGAAAGCATTTTTAGTTACTTGCCAGGTATGAAGCATTCCCAAGCCAAAGGACTGTGTGCGCGTGTGTGCGCACACAACTGTGCCGGTACTTTTCTTCCCACTTTCTCAGTTATATCTGACACATCAAAAGTGTCATGGGGGGTTGCTGGGGAGTGAACTCAGGGCCTTGTGCTTGCTAGGTAAGTGCTCTACCACTGAGCTAAATCCCCAGCCCCAAAAGTGTCACTTTGTAGGAGAGCCATTGTACCCCTTGAACACCACCAGACAACTGTTCATTTCCCTTAAGGCAGCTGCCTGGTCCCAGAGTTGGTTCTGCGCACACACAGATGCACCACTACCCTGGGGCCCACTTGTCCTTATCTGCTTAATTGCCAAAATATTTTTATCAGTTCTAGATGAAGCAGCAACATCAATGGAATCATTTCTGAATAACTGTATCAGTAAAGTTTTAGTTTGTGCCAAACTTGTTTTAAATTTTGGTACAAAAGTAGTCTAATTGCATAAGCATTATTGCAGCTCACAAACCACCACCCAAAGGGGCTCTAGAATCTCACTTTGAGAAACACTCTCCTAAAGGATTATGACAGAGGAGCTGTCAATAACTAAGAAAACAATTCCATTTTATATTTGTAATGCCAGTAACCAAGTACTCAAGTAGGAAGTGTGCCACATGGTTAGCCAACTCCTCATGGTAATTAATAAGGGGAAATCATATTCCTCTCCTCTTAAAAACTACAAACTCAGGTTGTGCCTTACTACCACTGAGACTGATTTATTGCTTTTCTTTAATTGTCCTCATTGTCTATCAATGTTATGTAAGTGACAGTCAAATCTTACCGCCTGTGTACACGGATCAGTAAATAACTCCACACTGAGATATGATGACCTCAACATGTTTCATTAAAGCTGGTGAGACCCCTAGATATCAGCAGGAGATTAATCTGGACTACTGTCCACAGAATACCGCTCTGGCCATATGCCCACAGCAATTTACACAGAGGCCATGGACTAGAATAAATTCATTAACTATGATAGCAAATTCCATCTAGAACATGAACAGGCACACTTAAAGTGTGCAGAGTCATGTTAATTACCATAAGCTAGTACTGTATAAAGAAGCCATCTATAAAGAAGCCATGTGAAGTTCACAACTGTTCTACTGGGAAACCAGCAAACTGAGGAGTGACCAGCTTGTTAATATGTGGTGCCTCAAAATTACAGCAAATCAAACTAGCGGGAATATACTCTTCATCTTCATGTACACTTACCCCATTGTTCTTGCCACTTTCTGAAACAGTTCTGGAAGTCCTCTATTCTGTCTTTCATTGTGCTATTATGGTTGACTCAATGTTCTGAACTGATTCAAAACCTTTATCTTTCATGGTCATTTTGACTTTGAGGAAGTCACATGGTGCCAGATCTGGTGAATAAAGTGGATGAGGACACATCATAACGTTTTTACAAGCCTGCCTTTCACACTTTTGATCACACCTCATGAAAACGCAAAAAAGGACTTTCAGAAGTGCACCAGAAAGTGGTAAGAACGATGGGACTAGTGTGTTTGAAGTAAGGGGGAGTATTCTGAGGGAATTAATGATAATGTGTCACTTACTATAAAATTTTTAAACCAATTCTGAACATTCACCATGTAGTATTTCAATCACGCCTTGTACAAAAGAAGACAATACTGTCCCTACCTCACTGGCCGAGGGAGGGCACATGCTGTGAAAGTGCACGTGTCCCTCCCACCAGGCAGTCCACTTACATGGGACTGGTGGGTCACCACCCTTGTGTCCTTGCTCTGGCCTGGCAGTTCTCATACCGCCCATGTCAGCCTCTTGGCTCTTCCATCTGTGCTATGTTCCACTTCATCTATTACTTATTTTTAACACTTGTAACTATGTTCCAAGAACACAGGAAGGAAGCTAGTTAATCAATGTGAGTAATTCTCTTTTTAAAAAATTTGGTGTCTCCACATAATACTTGGTAAACCCAAGGGCTGTAAAACATTATGTAACTGCAAACTAACTATTCTTTAAAATATAGGGCGTATACACCTAAACACACAGGGCATACCACTAGGAAATTCTGAAGACTGGGCTATTTTAGTCGATTTTCTCTAGTAACATAGAAATATTAAACTGCCTATGAACTTTACAGACCTAAAACAAGATGCTTATCAATTGAGGCTCCCCTAACGGACTTCCCACAGCAAGATTCATAAAATTGTATGAAGTATGGTGGTGTCAATCTGTCTTTAGTTCACGATTTTTTAAATGAGTCCCTAAAAAATCCAAAATTTGACTTTACTCATTTCATTGCAACAGATGGTTCCCCATGTTGTGTGAACACAAAAAATCAAACCAGCGTTCTCAAATCCCTGAAATAAGAGGATGACTGAGAACAAACAGAAAGGCTGCTTTTAATATTCTGTTGTCATGCCATATCCTGAGCAGGCATATTTTAATGAACTCCTTAAGTATAAAGCTATTGTTGTAGCTTAGCAAGGCTGAAACATGAAAATTTTGATAGAATCAGACTATTAAATGTAATTAGTGGAGAGAGGGAGCAGCTACATGAACTATGATTAAACTGACAACTGTTCTCCCGTCAGCACTCAGTGCGTGTGGAACAAGCGTGCTGCCCTTGGGGCCACGGCACTGCCAGTCTAATCTCCAGTAGCTGCAAGAGCCAAAGTTTGTTTTTAGAGCCTTCCCACACCTACTTCTTACGTCCTTCCCTGCTCCACCCTCGACCCTCTGCAGGTAGTGACTGTCGAGGCCTACTGCCCTTGTCATTAACCACTCACAGGCACCTCCCCGCTGTCACTAATCACCCCTGCTCTAGGCTCCTCTCAGATGGCGTTAGATGAGAGGCACACTTACCACACTGACTCACACTAAGCCTTAGCAACTAACCCTACAACATTAGCATTTTATGAGACATTATTTGCCAGTATAGACGAATATCGGGCTGGTGAGATTTCAGGTGATTATGTCCTCTTGGAGGTTTAGTACTCCACAGTAATAGTCACCAAGCAGACTGAACAAGAGTTAAGAGACTAGATACTAGACCACAATGACCCACCCACAGGACTCAGGCAAGTTACTCCAAGACCCATTTTCTCATTTAAAAATGAAGGGTTCAGTCTCAAAGTCCCCTTCCAACTCTGAGGTCCGTGATTCTGCATAAGGTAAACCCCAATACTGGGAGGACACAGCAAGTAAACATGACTCTGTATGTGCATTTCTGTGACCCTGACTCTTACTTCACTAGGACCCAAAGCCAATAAACTCAGGGTACCATCCTAGTGAGCCAAGTAACATAGAAGCTTTATACAGAAGTAGATCAGAACGTTTAGAATCAGTCTTCTCCTTCCTTTTCTACTCAGATGTCCTTGACCAAGTGTATCATTACCAAAGCAAAATGAGGTCAACCAGAATGGACTCCTGAAGGAAACTAAGTGCCTTTGTGTCACACTTTTTTTCCTAAGTGCAGCCCTCTTAGCAAAGTAAAATCCTAAAATTTACCTTTGGAGGTTTACCTTTTACCACCTAAGTATCTGATGAGATATCCGACGTCCTTTGTCAGTTGTCAATCTGCACCTGGCAGTGCCCATTCCCAAATCGAGGTGGCAAGGTCCAAGGTGCTTGGGACCAGGAGGTGTTTGGATTCCGGTGTTGCTCAACAGGTGTGCCCAGGTGCCAATATGATGGAGGATTCACAGGGGAGTCCTCTCTCCCAATTACTACCCCTCTTTTTACAGAGATATCCACTGCCATGGGATGACGATTTTTGGAAAGCTGTTGTGAAAAATATAGCTTCATAGTGGATGTGGGAACAGCCAGTTCACATGTCCCACAAAGATAAGACTACGAAGACTGTAGGCAAATTTCCTACATTTTATTGCACCTAATAGTTGAGGAAAAAATAATTTAAAATTTTTTGCATTATTCCCAAAATAATATTTATGTAGTATTTCACAATTCTCATAAGAAATAAAGATAGAAACTCGTTTTCCTTGTGTACTTACCAATAAGCATCTGGTGATGTTTTATAAAGGATAAGAAACTGAACTAGAACATTACACTGAGTTTTCCTTTGTCACACACCAGGGACTGTGAAGCAAGGCCACAAGACTCTCAGGCTGTTTCTTAATTCCCTCAACTCTATTCCCTTCAATAAAGACAAAAGATCACTTGGGAAAATTCCAATACTTTTACCTGAGATAGATATATAGATATAGATATAGATATATAGATATATAGATAGATATATATATATAAAATCTGTTGGAATTCTCATTAGAAATCTACTTTTATTAACAGGTTCAAAAATATTAACTAAAATCGTTTACTTTGCTCTTCTGCTCTACAATGTTCTACATATTTCCTCTATAAAGCAAAATTCACTTCCTCCGCCATCAATATGAGATTTGTGATGACCATTAAACTCATTTTAAAGTCCATTTGGTAGTTTTTTTCCTCAAAGACGCTGGATGGTAACACCTACTCTTCACAACAAGAACTGTCAGGGGCAGCAATGTGGTTAACACCGTCAATAGACTTTTATGATCAAATGCAGAGGTCAAATTAAAGAAAATACAAAGAGTGGCTTGAAGGTGTGCGTATAATTTTAAGATAACTCAGTTCCATGTCAGTATGACTTGATTTGTTATGTGAAAACAATAATTAGTTCCGTTTTCAATGAGCCAAATCCACTTTGAAGAAAGTCACACACAACTCTTCAGGCTGGAACTGAAAAAATTTAACCTCTGCAAGTCTGACACAGCTCCGGGACTACACAGTGTCTGGATATTTAAAACTCCTATGCTTTAGAAATTCCTAAAATTCAAGTTCTGGACAGGACAGGCATTTCTGAGACTCCCTATTTTATTTCAGTTAGCCAAGCGAAACTACCCTGATTAAATACCCAGTCCTAAGACCAAATTCCTCCTGACACAGACATCTATCAGGGTGTAGGCGTATAGAGTTATCTATGCAGAAACAGACTCAAATATCTGGGCTAATTTTTTACATGACACCGATGATCACTGAGAACAGGTTATACTTTAAGATAACAGCTTCAGTTAAAACATTTAAAATATCTTCAAAACTCCTTGCCCTTCCTCAGAGGCACCTTATTTGAAAGGTACAGATATGATGGGATCTGCTATTCATCATCACAAAAATTCAATTCCTTAGAAGCCATCCTAAAAAGAGGGAAAGGTGCCTTGCTGCTGCTCTCCTCACAGACAGCTATAAAACAGAAAGTTTCATGTCCATCAGCATACGGCAACTATGTTAACGCGCTGCCTACTCTAATTTCACAAGCTGTACTCTTCCTCTCCTATAAAAAGGAACACTGGCAAAAATTATCCTTTTGCATATTCAGAGGCACCACATTCCACTGGTTCTAAAATCTTCATGCATCCTCTAAGTGTAACTTGGTCAGGGTATTCACCAGCTCCGTCAAGAAAGCTTGTTGTATATTCAAGCAGCTTACGTGACACTCTAAACAAGGGTCTACCCGCTAAGGAATGTTAATAAACAATTACTAAGAATGGGATAACATGAGTTTTGTATCAACTACTGTACCTGTATTACAAATAAGTGTAGTGAAGCAAAAGGCACAAAGAAAAAATGTTTTGAAGTTCTATTGACTTGCAATGTGTTGCTACATATTATATCTGAGTCAATCAATTAGATAACAAACAGTCAATAAATAGTTACAATTACTAAATCTGTTTCTCAAATAAGAATGATTTTTAATATGTTAGGTTTTTAGCCATTGGTCAATCAGATTCAAATGATAATATCACACATTCTTAAGAGGGAGCTTCAAAATGAAACTAAAATAAAAATATGTAGCATGGGAGACCGATATTCTGCACACTTGTATCACAGGGTCCAGCTTCTTCCCGCACATATGAAACATATTTAACAGCATATGAAGGTGTTCTCTAAATCACCTTTGTAGCACAACAAATTCAAAGGTAGCCCCAGCAGAATAGACAGGGAAGCCATGCCAGGGACCCTACTGCGTTTTCCCCATTTTTCCCCCCACCACTCAACATCTTTTCATTTCTTACCTGTTGCTCTTCAAAGGTAACATCTGAATCCAAAGCTTTCTTATCATACCTGTCCCTCTTCGTCTGTCTCAAGGCCTAATCTCTCAAGATCCCCTCTCTGATGCCAGCCAGGTAGTATCTATATGTCACACACCCAACGGCCTTCACTACCTTGGTTTGCTGCTCAGCTAGGTGCCAGGTATGATTCTAAGTGGGGGATAAATTAATGAAAAACACAGTCAAAAATCTACCCCCGATCTAGTGATAGGATGGAGAAAAAATAAAAGTTAAGCAAAACCAAGGGCAGTAAATACTAAGAAGAAAAAGAGGGAGACAAGGAGCTCTCAGGAGAAGGATGCAAGGACTCACATTAAGGCTTCATCTCAGTCCACATTCAGCAGTCATCTGTAATTTTAAGCAATTAAAATTATTCCCTGAAAATTATCCTAAAATAAAAAACAAAGCTTTTTAATGGAAAAGATGGATTTAAATTCAAAGTGTTTGATCCCACCCGAAACAAGCAGATGAAATCCAACATATACAGAAGAAAGTTAAGGGTTTTTAGAAAACTGCAGAAACACATCAAGACAACCAAAGTTTACTTGTCAAATAAAAAGCATGATACCTTTTACAATCTCTTCTAGGGACAGGACAAATCTAAGGAGTTCCTGTGAGGGGAAAGGCTCGGAGCATGAAGACACCAGTCACTCAGAAAGGAAGGTTGCAGAGCGGGGAAATGACAAGATACCATTCTGAAACAAACAGCTTCCCTTTTTATTAATGCTCCAAAATGAACTTTGAGTGACATTTAATAGGCAAAACACAAATGAAAACACCTAATTTGTATGTATAGTATATGAAACATAAATGCTGTATGGCTTTAATAATCCTAATCCAGATATGAAGAGAACAATTGGTTCTTTGACTGCAAAAATAAATTCAGTTGGCATTACTGCTTTTAACTTACAATATTATATATTTAACAGAAAGCCTTATGGACATCCAAGTTCAGTATAGGCATGGATTTCATGTTTAAGATATAAATAGAGTTTTTAAGAAATAATTTATATAATAAAATAAGTTTACTTTTTAATTGCAGCACAGTCATTTTCTTCAAACAATAAAAATATTCCTTGATTATAAGGCAGCCTTACTTTGCAAATGTCTTTCAGGAAGATAACTTCAGCAGTATTTGAAATACCACACTTTTTTTTAAAAAAAGGCAACAGAGTGACAGAATTTAGATTTAAAATAGTATATTGCAAAATAGCTTAGCATGTATTTCTAAGCACAAAGCAAGCTCCATTCTGAAGGATACTTTTAGTTTTATAAAGCAAACTCTTCCGATATTTCTGTGGTAAAGTCTAAATATTTACAATAAAAGATAAATCTTTACACATACAGGACAGAAACTTCAATACATTTCCACAAGACAAACGTACACCATTATCACATCACTCTGCCATGAAGCTTAGTTTAACAAACGCTCAAGAAGGGAAATGACAACAGTCCTGCTCGTGGCTTTATAGCAGGCTGACGTCTGCAGCCAGTGGAAACACAGAGCAGCAGCCACGGCAAACACAACACCAGATGTGTGAGGAACAGAACAAGGAAGTCCAGAAACCACACACATCTACACGAATAACTAATACACCCTTTCCAACACATCTTAATTTGTTCTCTTCTGTTAAATACATTTTTTAAAAAATGTTTTCAAATCCCAGGAGGAAAGGATGGCAAATTCTCTACAAATATGAAAGTGCATCATGTTTTGAAAGTGCTGTGTGTGTTACAAATATGTCCAATAAAGAAGTTAAATAACTATGTGCAAAAATTCTGACTTGATTTGTAAACCTTAATCATGGGCTTTTTGTAATTTATGTAATACGGATGAGGCAGGTAAGCAGCAGAAGAAACCAACTGGTTAGTGGGCCTGGTTGAAACAGACTCCATTTCAATAGTTGGTGTGGGCCAGAGGCACAGCCAGACCTCTCCACACTCACCCACCTCACCCCGCTGACGTATCTTCACACACGCCACTCCCGAAATGGCGAGTGAGTAAAAATACACTAGTCCTGTACTTACACTCTTCAGGTACTTATTAGTAATAAAACACACTTGACAGAAAGAGGTCATGCAAATATTATGTTCACCAAAGCTGGTGAAAAAAACGTTATTATGGCACTATAAAAAATACATTATCCCCTACTGGGGATCTTCCCAGAAGAATTAAAATCGTTATACCACAAGGACGTATGCACCACCATGTTCATAGCAACACAATTTGTAATAGCTAAGTCTTGGAAACAACCTAAATGCCCAACAACCAACGAATGGCTAAAGAAAATGTGGTTTTTCTACACTATGGAGTACTACACTGCCATATAAAAGGATAAACTAGAGTCATTCATATATAAATGGATGTTTCTTGAGAACATACTCTTAAGTGAAATAAATCAGACACTCATGAGCACACATCGAATTGTTTCTCTGATATGAGAAACCATAACTGCAAATAAGGACAAAGAGATGTAATAGATATTATATAAAAGGAGGATGGTGCGCAGAGGAGAGGAATACTAGAAAGAAAGAAGGAGAAAAGCAGAAAGGCAACAGGGGAAAGAGAGGGGAAAGGGAAAATATGGAAAATGATGAATGAACCTGCTGTAAATAGGGAGGGAGGGTGCAGAGGGGAGGGGCGGGGGAGAGGAGGGAGAACCAAGATGCATCATGTATAGGTACAGAATAATTGTAATGAATGTGACCATTGTATGTAGAATGTACCAATACATGTTCTTGGTTTAAAATAAAAAAAATACATTACGTGCAAAAATGAAACACAATGAGCAAAGTAATGCATCAGCTGATCACCTAATGGCACTTTTTTTTGAGTCCCAGAATTTTCTTGGGAGCTAAAGCTTCAAAAGCTTTAAAACCTTGCTTATTTTGAAACCGTTTTTAAAAGAACCACGATCCACAGAGCTCATACTTGTGGCCTTTTAAAAGTATCTCTCTGAACTGTTATAATGGTTTTTATTAAGATAAATATGCTGTATTTTTTTGTCATGATTTTATTATTGTTATTTTTTTGTTGTTGTTTTGTTTTTGGTGCTGGGGATCGAACTCAGGGCCTTGTGCTTGCAAGGCGAGCACTGTAACCACTGAGCTAAATCCCCAGCCAATATACTGTATTTTCAAAAATTAAATAATGGCTACATAAACCATTTACCATGGACTATTTTATACCATATATGAAGGGGGAGAGAGAAAGAAAGAGAGAGCGTGAGCACTCGCAAGAGCACTCGGTGACTATCTTAGAACTTCAACTCAACAATTCTCATCCACGAGCTTTGACCCGTTAATTCCCCGATAGGTCACTCTGCTTGGTCTAACCAAAACTCCGTGGTTTGGCTTACAGGTGAAATAGCGCTTGTCGCCCACAGCGCCGTCGTTCCTCCCCTTGGCGCTTCGGAGCTCCAGTCCAAGCCAGATACCTGCCGCGAAGTCCGTGGGGCCCACGTACCTAACGGTGCCCATCTCGTTAGAGCTGGTGAGCAGGACCTGAGAGCCCTCGTGCAGCCTCACACTCCCCTCGAGGCCGCCCCCGGCGGCGGCGCTGCTCCAGCTGCGGCGCAAGGCGGCCTTCGCCCTGTGCGGAGGAAGAAAGCAGGAGGGCCCTTAGGTGCAAAGACGCAGAGGGCAATTTACCATATCCTCCCCACCGTCAGAGTCAGAATTATTTTAATTCGCAAAACAAAACACTTTATGATCATAATTTGACCTTTCTAAATTCTAAACAGCAAAATTGGGATATACTTTCAACGAAGTCTTTCTCTTGGCTATTTTAATACTACTTTGGTCTGAATTTAAAGCTTAGTCTGTGATTTATAAATATATGTTTCTGTACACAGACACACATGCTTTCAATAAAACAGCAGTTCAGAAAAATACACTTACACCTACATAACTACTATCAATATTATAAAATAAAGCAAAAGGAAAAGGAGCTAGCATTTTGGCTGTGGTTAAATTACCTTTTGTTCTCTTTAAAAATATTTATATTAAAACAAATTTTAAAATACACTTTATTCTGTAACTTTGGAAAATAAATTTATTTATGGGGAGATACAGATCCAGCCACAGGTCTCTTCCATGTCTGACCTTCAGTTACACTCAATGGTTTAGTACCCTCCCTGCCACTGACAGAGTGTGCCGCCAGAGCAGGATTCCTGCCCTTTTCCTCCCAACACATTACAGTACTTGAAATTCGAGGGCTCCTAGTGCCTGACCAGCTAACAAACTACTTGGAACTCACCAATGACTCCTTCCCGCCAGCTGGAAGTAGCTGGCCCAGACATTCACCCTGCTCGAAGCATTCCGTTTGTCCTGCTACTCTCTGGCCTGTGGCTTCCAGAACCGACATCCAGAAAGCAAAGCTCCCGGAGCCTTCTGTGTCCCACCCCACCCACCTCTCCTCCACAAGAAACCTTTCGCCCCGCGCCACGGCAGACAGCACCAGAGCCTCTGCCCAAACCGTGTGGGATCTTACTGGGAACACGCCTGGAGCCTATGTCTATTTCATTTTCTCTTTCTCTATATTTTTAAATATAACACACAGTATTTCATTTGTTCCTACCAGCCACCCCATAAGAAACGAAGAGGACTTCAATTTTATGGATAGAAAACTGAAGGTCAGAGATTTATCCTGAACCACATTTGCCAATTATGACAGAGTTCTAATTAGAAAAACAATTTAAAATTCTTATTTACCACATGAAATGCATGAATACAACACTAAACAGGGCAATATGTAATACCCATAAAAAGCAGCATAAATCTTTACTGAAGGACAAAGGAAAAAGTTAAAGAGCATTGTTCCTGGAGAGAAACATGCATGTGTTCTTCAATCTCATGACAAATGGCTTTTTTTTTTTGCAACCTGAGAAAACTTTAATTTTCACATAATGACAATAAATTATTATTTCCTGAGCACTTAACACATGCCTAACACCTCACATACATTATTTCATCCAGCCTCGCCAAAACCAGGAGAGAAAGTCCATTATTTCCTCTCAAGGGGGCAGGAAGGCAAGCTCGGGTGAGAGAGGGCAGGGTGGACGGGGAGGGACACCAGGCCTCACACCCATCATGAGCACCAGCGACGAAGAGCAAGCTGAAAAATGCTAAGACTTATGTTGTCACTACGTTAAATTGTAAAGTTACAATGGTTCAAAAAATGTGGGTCTAGCACCAGAATGTACCTCTCAAGGACACAGAAAAGGTATTTTAGAAATATTAAAAATACACAATCATTTTATATGTGATAAAAAGTAAAATTTCAATACAATGAGAAAGGAGTGAATACTAAGTGAAGCTGTAAAAATTAATTATTTGAAAAAAATTAATTATTTGGGGGCTGAGGATTTAGCTCAGTGGTTAGAGCACTTTCCTTGCAAGTACAAGGCCCTGAGTTCAATCCCCACACCAAAAAAAACAAAACCAACAAGAATTATTTGGGAAGAAATAAATGATTCTTAACCACTCATTAAAATCCTAAAAACTCAAAAGTAAATTCCAAGTAAAGTGTCAATCCGTACATTTAAAAAAAAAAAAAAGAGA
>PVJO010031940.1:0-13776 GCA_004026905.1 Hystrix cristata
ATGAGGGGAGAGGAGGAAGAGAAGGAAAAATAAGTACAGTAAGGTATGCCGTGTACAGGCACCTAATAACCTCAATGAATGTCAACATAATACACCATAACATGAACTAAGATTAACAATATCAACAAGAATGAAAATCAGGACAAAGGAATATGAGAAGGAGGAATGCAACAGAAGAGAAGGGGCAGGGGATTAAGAAAGAGAAATAAGCTGTAGTATTACATGTACCCACTTCCAAGATGATTGTAAACTGCATATACTGCAAACATGGACTCTTCAAATTTTTTAGAAGTTAAAGAAGATATATTGCTTAGGATAACTGGCCATTCATAAAGAATTTTCCACTTCTATATTTTCATCATTTTGAAAATCTTGCTTAAAGCAACACAATATGAAGAAAATACTAATGTACCACCTCATGTTTAAGGTTATGAAATTAACTCATATTCAATAATTTAAAAATAAATGAACCTAGCCACAATAAAATTATATTTATAATCTCCTGTTGGGTCTTATGATCATACATTTTATTTCTACAAGCAATATAAATCCCACTTTATAAAGGCATCCTTTTTGTTCTTTTTTTTTACACAATAATCTGTTTTACATTACCCATTAAATAAAATAAAATAGTACTCTTAGTTAGCTCTTTTTTCCTTTTGGGGTGCTTTTTATATTCCCTCTTATAGATCTATTTTCCCCCAGTAGTCTTATAAAATTTACCTTTAAACTGATTAAATTTATCAATGCAATTATAAATGCAATTTATTATCCAAAAAGCTGTCAGATTTATTTCTCTCAGCTTTATTTTATAAGAAAATCTCTTAATTTCACAATCGCACCTGCATTTTGGGGGGATGTATTCGCATTTTTTCTGATTATTGAATTTGGGTTGAACAAAATTTATTTTCATCGTGTGTGTGTGTGTGTGTGTGTGTGTGTGTGTGTGTGTGTGTAGTGCTGGGTGTTAAACTCAGGGCCTTTGCACTGTGCTATATCTACAGCCATTTTTTTACATTTTATTTTGAGACAGGGTCCTGTTAAGTTGCTGAACTGAGGTTTTTAGGAGGATGTTTATAATCGAAATTTGGAAAATGATTGATAATTAAGTCTTTAAAGTATTTTATGGCTCATTCTCTCTCTGGGATTTCAATTATGTGTGCATGGAGTGTCCTTATATTGTCTCACATGTTATTAACTGGCTCACTGCTATTAATCTATCTTTTTTTTTCTTCTGGGTTCTCTGGATTGAATTTTTCTCAATCAAACTCCAAGAGTCTGGACTCTGTTTGGCCATTTCCAGTCTACTTTCAGTACCACCCAGCGAGTTTTTCTTAGTTTTACAAATAGCACACCAAAAGCCGTGCAGGTATTTGTGATGCAGACATGATAATAAAAGATCATCATTAAATGTCACATTATTTCAGGGCTCCCAAAGTCACAGGTATTGGCACTTTGGGTTGAGTAATAAAGAGGACTGTTCCGGGCACTGTGGAGTGTTGAGCTGCTTTCTCGGCCTCTACACACCAAGCGTTAATGGAAGTCTCGCCCTCTGTTGTACCAACCAAAAACATAGCCAACATGGCCAAAGTCCTTCTGAGAGAAAAGTTACCCTCCCTTTATATAATAATATATTTTATTACTAATTTGTTCCTATTTGTAGATGTATTTTCATTGAGGAAAAATCAGATTTTTCAAAACTGGAGGAATTAAATATAATTATGGATGAATTACAAAATTAGTCAAGGCACAAGTTTGAATTATATATTTAAGGAACTAACTTAACTCTGTCTGCTGAGGCAATTACTCCGAAATTGACTTCCCTTGATATGTCCAATATGGGATTAGAAAACACATAACTGCATCTTTAAACTGCAATTGATTTTAAATATGTCAGATGCAAGAATATTGCTAACTGCATATACACATTCAATTCCCACATCTTGTCTCTGCAATCTGCCTTTGAAAATTTAGTACACAGGGATGGCTTGGACGGCCACACTCTTAGCACACGACCTACTGCAAACTGCTGGGTTTGCAGCCATGCTGTGCCTCTGTGGATGTGCCCAGATGGCTTTATTGTAGCTTTTTAAATTGTGAAATCTATAATAAGAAGTCATTATTTACTTCAGCTGCTTTTCTTGGATACTTAGCCTACATTTTTGGTTAAAAATTCTAGGATGCTGTCATCTGATATGTTTGGGACTAGTGTGGGTATGGATGTATGAGTGTGTCTGTATGTGTGGGAGCGTGTGTGTGCAGGTGTGTGCCTAGATGTGTGTCAGATCAGTGTCTCCCAATTTGGAACTATTTTGTCAGCACAGATTTTAATTTGATTATGTTAGCTAGGAAAGGATATTAACTGCCTTTTTAAATTGAGTACTTTTCTGATAATCGTATTTGCATATGTGTGAGTACTGAAATATGTTGTTGATGGTATGATAAAATAATGAAAAACAAAAATAATAAGCTTTAAATATTTTAAATTATATGTTTTTAGACAAGGTAAAGAGACAAATAATGGATAAAAACAGAGCATGACTTTCTTTTATGATTAGAGAATCACACCAGTAATCCTTTAAAAGAAAAAGGTAAAATTAGCTTAAAATAGTCACCTGCACTATAATTTTTGTTTTTAATGAAATAGTATTCAGGAAATAGAAGAAAACGTACATAATTTTCATATTTATATTTCTCCAGAGTTTTGACTATTTCTTTGTTAAATCTTTACTCCAGAAAAAACAGAAAAATATATTTATTATTAAGACATTCTTCAATAATCAATTCATTCAATGTTATGGCAAAAAGTAACTAAAATGTAAAAATAAGAACAAGTACAATATGATAGAATCATTACCCTTTTAAAATAAAAATTTACTATGTGTTAACATGCAAACAGAAGACTGGTACTTAGTAATTCCATAGATTTTTTTCTCCTGGATCATGTTCTAATCGTTATTCAGGAAGTGTGACAATCCACTTTTTAAAAAATAGTCATTGGGTAATCTATTTGGAACACATTGTAGGTTATATAAGAATAAATATGCAAAAAATACTTTTGACTGAAAATGTTATCAAGTTAAATATTCTATCAGTTAATACATTCTTTCATGTGCTATTTCTTATTGGTAAACAATAAATAAAACACATGAAAAGACTTTGAAATAGCTTTATAATAATCAATGAAGATGAGTAATGTTCTCTATATTTTCAGCACACAGAATTCTAGGAACTCTCACCCTATAAAGTGTTATGTTCTCTTTTGTCTCTTTACACTGAACAGAAGCCCCTTGGCTGACTGGGATGGACACCGGCCTGAGCAGTGAGGAGGGTTGTGCTCATATAGTAGAGGAAACACCCCTCGGGGGAAATTTGCATAGTCTGGGTTTGAGTTCCATTTTTACCACTTAATATCTTAGCAACTGAATCAACAAGAACTTAAACCACAATAGTATCTGCATGTGTAGTTAAAAGAGTGGAATTTTTAGTTCAGACTTAGCTACAGAGATGATGCGCATGCTGTGAAACAAAAGAGACATAAAGTTTTCCCAGTGATGAGCCCGGAAGGAAGTCACTAGAACCCAAGCCCAGAGGCTGGAGGGGTGCTGTGCAGAGGGTGGGTTCCTGTTCTTGGTAAAAACAAAAATTATAAAAATAAATAAATCCACTATTCAAAAAAAAAAAAAAAAAAGATCTAGGTCGTGCCCACTAGACCGAGACCAGATGGAGCAAGTGGGGAAATGGAAGGACACAAAGAAGAGGTGGAGGAGGGCAGCTTTCTCTCTTTCCTCCATCCCGCTGGCTCCCAGGGCTCCCAGTGATGTCTCTTCCTTGGTCTACCCAGATCCCTGCAGACCAGGGAAGGTGGGAAGTGCAGCCTTGAGCAGCAGAGGAGAGCTGGGCAGGGCAGAGGAAGGCTCTTCAGAGAACAAGACGGGGGTAAGCAGAGTCAAGCTCTTTTTTATTGTCCTGTCTGCAAAATCTGAACCACTTCGAAAGCTTACTCTCAGGATTAATTTGTAACAGTGTCCTGGGCTTTGAAATACATCGTCCTCAGGAAATTATTACCATTAGTGGAGGAATTCAGCAGTTCTGCTTCTAGGGTCTTAGTTTCTCTCTAAATTTGGTTTCTGCACCCATCTGTGATTATCAGTAAAACTCCATTAATGTTTTGAGCTTTAGAAGGGTCAATGGGAATTTGAAATATTTGGAAATTTTATTAATTTTGAAACACAAGGTTTGAAATGACTTGAGCACCACAAAAGGGTCAAGCCTCCAAGTTTCACAATGACAATGTGAAAAGTGCCTTCGATCTGCTTAAGAAAACTAACAGAAATTACAAACAACGACAACAAAACAACACCATTTAGAGTCTTAGATATGATCCTAAATCCACACAACAAATAAGTACTTACTAAAATATACTAAAATTCACAGAGAATGGTGAGCAGCTGTAGCATTTGAGCCCCAGCCTTCCAACAGCCTCCCCTCCTAGCCTAGTGAGATTCAAAACTTCTCCCCTCCCAGAGGATTGAGATGCCACATTTTATATTCTGTCTCCCAGTTGCCTGTTAGGGAAGCTGGATTCCTGCACCCAGGAGGAAGAAGGGCTCCTTTTATGCCCATTCTATGTGTATCAAGGCTGTTACTGGGGTTTAGTGTGCTTAAATTGCAGGAATGAAGTCCGCACTCACTGCCTTGTTCATAACTCGAGCATTCTGTGTCAGGACAGAAAGGCAAAGAAGACCCTAGGCTGGGGCTACCACCCCTCCCTTCACGAAGTGCCCACCTACTAAAACAGGGGTGGCACTCAAAGAAAAGTGTACCACGGCCCTGTCCATTTTCAGAGCCATAGTTCAGGTGTTCTGCCCAGGCAGAGAGGCAGACTTTCAGAGAGATTGAGTTCTTTCCAAAATAAGCAACTTACTGGCAAAAAAATATGGAAAATTTAAGCCGAAATATTCTCTCAAACACAGTGGAAGGTGTGGTAAAAATAAGAGGAAATGGTTTGCTTTATTTGTATTAGTCAGCTTTCCCATACCTGGGATGCCATGCCCCAAACTTGACACCCACACTTTAAAGGAAGGGAAGTTTATTTGGTTCATGGATCCGGAGGTTTCAGTCCATAGCTTGCCAACTCCGAGGCAGGGATATCATGGTAGAGCAAAGATATTTAGCTCATGTGAGGTGGGAAACAAAGCCACAGAACCAGCGTGGAGAGGGAGAGTCAAGGATCAGATATGCAGCCCAAGATCAGGCCTCAGTGACCCATCCAGTCATGCTCGGAAGAGTGCTTCACTAATCCTCACAGCAGCCAGTCAGCTTGCACAAAGAAATGAGAATCTCTTGCGTGCAATAAATCTGGCAACAGAAACTTCTGGTGAGAGTAATCATACATTGGATTTAACGAAGACTTCAAGGTGACTGTGTTAGCTTTTCATTATCATGGCAGAAAGAGATCATAGTAAGAAACGAGTTTTATTTAGCTCCCAGTCCTGATGGTTCAAAGGCCCCAGTGGCACTGTCCAACCTAAGCCAAGGTCACTCTCACTGTGTCACTAAATAGGGAGCCATGACAAAGCACAAGTGGGCATAAAAATTACAACTATCAGGACCAGACAGAGGGAAAGAGAAGCCTTGCTCATGTTATAGCAATCTTTCTATGGAAACTACTAAGGAGTCACATGATAACTACTTCATGCCCTAGTGACATGAGGACCACACACAAGGCCCTTCTTAAATGGTGTCTTGTCACCTAATGTCACCATCCTGGGGGCCAGGCCTCCCATCACATAGATCCTTGGGGAACACTCAGAGTACTTTTAAAGTATAGCAAAGGCAATGATAAATACTTTGAAAAAGTAAAGAAAGCCATGACAATAAGGCCTCATCAAATAGACAATGTCAATAAAACTGTATGTTGTTTACTAAATAAACAAACAGAAATACCAGAGTTGAAAATTACAAAACTAAAATAAAAAATTCCTGGAACTCAGTGGTAGATGTGAACTGGAAGGAGAAAGAATTAGCAGACTTGAATATAGAGATTATACATTCTGAAGAATAGAAAGTAAAAGAATGATGAAAAATGAATAGATCTCAGAAAAATGCAGAGCACTATTAAATGCTTTAAATATAGTTGGAATTCCAGGAGAGGAGAGAAACAAATAGAAAAATTATTTTTAAATTAATGGCTGGGGCTGGGGATTTAGCTCAGTGGTTAGAGTGCTTGCCTAGCAAGTGCAAGGCCCTGAGTTCGAGCCTCATCACCACCAACAAAACAAAAAGAAAAATAACAACAAAAAAAACAAGGAAATAAATTAATGGCTGAACACATATGAAATTTGATGGAAACTAATAATCTACTTGTCGAAGAAGCTGAAGAGAAACTAAGTAATGTAAACCCAAAGAAATCCACACAAAAACACATCATAGTAAAATGGTGAAAGCCAAAGACTTGGGGAAAAATCTTAAAAGCAGCAAGAGGAAAAAAAAAAAAAGACCCTTGTATAGAAAAAAAATTTCAAAATAACAGCTTACTTTTCCTCAGATAATGGAGGCCAGAAAGGAATGCAATGACATATTCCACGTGCTCAAAAAAATTGTCAATGAATAATCCTACTCCAGGAAAACTAGCTTTTATAATACTGACATCCTCAAATTAAGAAAACTTAAGTTTCCATTGCTGCCAAATCTGCTTTCTGAGAAATAGTAAGGCATATTTTTCACATTAAAAGTAAAAGGAGCATATTAAAAATAAGGAATATCTTAAGTCAATACCCTAACATTCCACTGTAAGATACTGGAGATCCTACTTGGGCCTCTACACAAGATAAAGAATTATAAGACATTTGTATGCTTTTAGATAGGAAGAGATAAATCCTTTTTTTAAATCAATATCAGATTTGTACACTAAAAGCTAACACACATTATTGTAAGAAATCAAAGAACTACATAAATGTAAATGCACCCCATATTTATGGAGTTGAAGACCTAATTTTGTTAAGATTGAAATGCTACCAAAATTTATCTGTAGACTTGTTACTTTTCAGAAAGTAGCTGGCTTCTTTGTAGAAACTGACAAGAAAATTTGAAAACTTGTATGGAAACTCAGGGCCCTAGAATAGCCAAAACATGTTTGAAGATGAATACATTTGGAGGACTTACAAGTCTTAATTTCAAAACTTACTGCACAGCAACAGTTACAAGATGGTATAGTGTTAGCATATCAACAGACATACAGATCAATAGAATAGAAAATCCATTAAAAATCACATGCCTTTTGTCCATTGATTTTTAGAAAAAACGTCAAGAACATTTCATTGGGAAACAACAGTGTTTCCCATAATGTTATTGGGATAAATTGGATATCTATATCCAGATAAAGGAGGGTGTACTTATTACATACCATATACAAAATGAACTCAAGTGCTACCAAATACCTAAACATAAAAACTAATGCTCCAAGCTCTTATAAGAAATAATAAGGGTACATTTTTGTGAACTGTGCTTTGGAAACCCATTCTGGATAAGACATTGCAGGCATAAACATCCTAATAAAAATCGATAAATTTAACAACAAAATTAAAAAACCATTGTGCTTGCAATAACATTACCAATAAAATGAAAATACAGTGCATATAATTGTTGAAAATATTTGCAAATCATACGTTTTATAAGGGTCTTGTATTGAGTATCTATAATAACACTTAGAACTGAATAGTAATAAATACTATTTTTGAAATGGGCAAAGAGATTGGATAGATATTTTTTCAAAGAAAAGGAACAAATGGTCAAACATATGAGAATAAGCTCTACATCACTAGTCACTGGGGAAATGTAAAACAAAACTATAATGGGATATACTTTATATCCATATGGCTAACACCAAAAAGTCAGATAGCAGCATATATTGATGAATAGAGAGAGAGAATGGAGTGTTCATATACTGCCTATAGGAATGTAAAAGTGCAGCCAGTTTGTAAAACATTCAGTTCCCAAAATCGTTGAATACAGAGCTACTACATGACACAACAATTCTACTCCAAGTGTATATTCAAGAGAAACAATGGCATGCTCAAAGGTTAGTACACAATGCGCATAGCAACATTATCACACTGTCCAAGAGGTAAAACACCCCAACTACATGGGAACTGATTAATTGACAATATGTGGTTGATACATATACTGGAATATTATTTATTAAAAATAAGTATTAATATATGTGCAACACAGATAAAAATGCCAAATATGACACTAGCCACCTAGGGTTACATAGTAAAGGATTTCATTTACATGACTATTTCCTGAAACAGGATATCTACTAAGACAGAAAGTAGATATATAGTTACTTAGGGCTGGTAGAAAATAGGGATCTGGGGTGATAAAAGGCATTTAATTTTTTAATGAAGAAAATATTTTAAAATTGATTAAAATTGATTAAAATGATGGCTACACAACTCTGAATATACTAAATCATAATACTAAACTAACACTAAAATGTTTTATTATATATTTTATGTGAATTGTATTGTTTGTAAATTATATCTCAATGAACCTGCAAAAATTAGAAAAGGCCAAGCTTTCATAAATCTCATGAAATTATAAGCACAAGATAGATGTCATTTGTCAACTTGTTACTTTTTCAAAACATAAAACACTGTCAAAAAGCACAACAACAATAGCTACTTGATATATTTAGATTCCTAAACATGTAAAATATACACTTCCATATATATTCTGCTACTGACTCTTTATTAGAACTAGATCACTTTTCACTAAAAAAATTCACGACAATTAAACTTGATGTTCAAGGATGAAAAAACACACACCACACTCTGGGCATGCTAACCTTTGATTTTGATCCTTTTCCCTGCATTTGGGAATGTGTGTTTTTCCCCCAGCAGGACAGTCTAAACACCAAGAGGCAGATTTCGCATTGCATTTGCTGGCTTTCATGTGCATGTGTCTTAACCTTACTATCTCCTAAGTACAGTTTATTTTGTGGAGAATCTGTTTATCTAACATTAGTACACGGCCTAACCAGAAGTGTAATAAGAATGCATAAATTGCAAATGCAGGGCACAGAACCGAATATTTGAACATGTCTCAAAGCAGTGGAACAATTTGATCCTTATAATCCAGTTGACTTTTTTTTTCCCTGAGAGAAAAGGGCATGGTTAGCTAGGATTTATTTCATCTGCAATTTTCACATGACAAAATTTACTTTTAAGTTTAAAATGATGTTGTTTCAGTCCCTGGTGCCTGCTTGTGATGAGAGTTGGAAAAGCAGACAGAACTGCGAAGGTCTAATCTTGGCCTGGCATTTGCTTTCCATTTCCTTTAGTGTGCATTGGTGGGATATCTGTGAATGTTAAAACCCTGGCAGACACGCCAGTGTGGAGAGTCTATTTCTTTTGGTGGAGAGGGAAGCGAATTTGAAGTCCAGTGACATTTATCTATTTTTTAAATTACTGGTGATTAGTTTTTATTTCTTTTTATCATTATCTTTTTTCTCTCTGGCTGTACACAGGCTAAAGAACACTGAATTTTCAGCCTACCAAAATACTGCATGTAGGAATGTACTATTTCTTCTCAGAAAAAAGGAGTTGCATTTCTACGTTGTGAATATATTATATTCCTGTCAACAGTGAAGTATGGCCTGATCGCATAGTGATTCCACACTCTCCTCTTTTCCCTTTCTCATAACTTCTGAATCTCTGGAAGCAGTAACTTCTCTTTCCTTTTCTAGGGATTTTAAATAGACTTTGGTAATTTAAATATTTACCAGTCATTTTATGTGTGTCACAGATTTAAAATATATTACCAAAAAATTACTATAAAACATTTGCCCCTTACTATCACTAGTATATTTTCAAAATCGATTACATACAAAAAAATCCCCATTACATCTTAAATTGTATTGAATATTTCTTTTTATAACAATTTATTGGGAATTACATTGATTGAAAATTCAACCTGACTCTGTTCAGTGCATTCAAGACAGATAACTGGCATTAAAAATAATGTAAGTGATGCGGCCGAGGATTTAGCTCAGTGGTTAGAGTGCTCGCCTTGCAAGCAGAAGGCCCTGAGTTCAATCCCCGGCACCACAGAAATAAATAAATAAATAAATAATAATATAAGTGATAAGAAATGCTATGAAGTTTTATTTCTCTTTCAGACTTCATTTGTGTAATTGCATTAGAAGGAGATGAAATATCACTGAAAAATGAAGAAAATCCAGGCCAAAGAAAGGGGTAGGAGTGATGAATGTGCCTATTGTGATGCTTGCTTATTACCTTATTTATCTGCTATTAGTAAACTTGCTTATTGTTACAGCAGCTCACTGACCTGACAAAACCAGGAAAATCTTATTTTTAAAACATGCTCCTTCCTGCTCCCATCTGAAAACTGTAAGTGAGCTATGCTTCAGTGTTGTAGCATTTTTCCCGTTAGTTGAATAAACAACCCCAGTGCTCTTTGGTAACCATTCTGACACACATCACACACGTAAGCAGACCTATACAACTGCAGTATTTTTAGCCTTCTACATCATCTATTAAAGCAACTTTTGAGACTACTGTCATTTCAATGTTTGTCCATTCAAAGCTTATGCTGTAATATAGTCCTCACTGTAAAGTCATTAAAAAGTGAAACGTTTGAGAGATACTTAGATCACGATAGGTCCAATCCTAGGACCTTGGTGCCGTTTTGAAAGGACGAGATCAACCTTCTCTATGTCCTCTTCTCTCTCTGCATCACTCTTTCCTCTGTATCAAGCCTAGGTGACAAGGTGGCAAGAAGGCCCTTATCAGGGTTCAGGATGTAACTCAATGGTGTGTGAGGCCCCAGGTCCAATCCCCAGCTCTGAAAATAATAACAATTATGGTGAATGAGGAGGAGGAGGAATAAGAGGAGGAGAAGGAGGAGGAAGTGGAGGAGGAAGAGGAAGAGGAGGAGAAACAGGAAAAGGAAGAAGAGGAAGAGGAGGAAGAGGAAAAGGAAGAAGAGAAGAAGGAGGATAAAGCAATCTTTATATCTAAAGACTAAACCTGATCGAAGAAGAGATTTATTTATTTCGTGTAACTAAGCTATCTCTCAATACAATATATTAACCTTGGATTTAGTAATCTTATATTTTCTATCTCTGTATGCTTAGCTTTATACAGAAAATCATCTTTTTCTTCTTTCTTCTCAGCCTCACTTAGCTAACAGCTACTTTGAGCTAAATAAAATTCTCAGAGAGAATTCTTCCCTTGCTCTGTCGTCCCATTACACACAGTGAGTCTCCATGCTGATGAGTCCCCAAAGCGAAGCTCTTCATGGCACTGGGTTTCATTTCTGTCTCTCCCACAAGGCTGAAAGTTCCTAGAGAGAACTAAGCATGACATATTTCTGTAGTCTAGTAGCTAGCACAATACTTGAGCCAAAATTATTCATAATAGAATAAAAGAATGACTGTCTTCATGTAGAAACTCAGAGAATACTTATGTAAGAAATTATCTTTTAATACCAGCAGAAAATGTTAGAACCTTTTTTGATATTTCAATCATTGCCTAGAAAGTGTTCTATATTACATAATAAAAAGGAAAAATTGAAAAATGGAAATATTTTGAGGCATATAGCCTGAAAATAATACACATAACTATACTTTTAAGAATCTTTTCAAGATTTAGCTATTACAAACTGTAAGTGTAAGTAAAGACTAAAATGTAATATATTGGGAAAGGGAAGAAAATGTCCAAATGGGAAAGGGAACAAGGGAGGGGGAAAGGAACAGAGGACAAGAGAAATAAGAAATGGAAGGAAAAAATGGAAACAAAGCTTTTGTAGATAGGGAGGGAGGAGGGGGTGAGGGGAGGGGAATGGGAAAAAAAGAAGCAACAAGATATGTCATGTACAGGTGCAAATCCCCTATGATGAATGTTATCACTATGTACATCTAAAACGTACCATTAAAATAAAATTTTAAAAAATATATAAAATAAAATAAAGAAGGTGAACAAATGTATAAATCTTCTAAAGTAAGTAGAGCAAAATGGTCAGAGAAAGCTCCGCCAGTATCTTATAAAATAGTTAAAAATACATAGAAGGTGGAAAGAAAGCAAGGGAAGGAGGGAGGTAGGGAAGGAGGAAGTGACTCTATGGACATCAAAGAAAGGAACCAAATCTTGATATACGCTTTAAAAAATGACAGCAAGGAGCGAAGCACAGGTAAGCAGTGGGACATGGTGGTGTGTGACTTTGTCTTACACATTAGAAACTTAATTAGTGAACCAAGAAAATCCTGATAATTTTCCATAATGCCCCAAATCCTGAGAATGGCAAGCTGAGAGGGTTTTTTCCTCTCTTTCTACAGGGAAGTAGGGGAATCACCAGCAAGAGGGAAATGCAGGGCACAATAAGGGTGACTCCCTCTTGAATAGATAAACTCATCAATAAAGTAAGTCTTGAATTGGACTGTAGATTAGAAAGAGCTACAATGGCTTAAGAACTGCTAATTTCTAGCAGGTCATGGTAGCCCAAGCCTGTAACTGCAGCACCCTGGGAAACTAAGTTTGGTACATCACAAGCCCACCATGGCAACTCAATAAAAATAGGCTGGGGATGTAGCTCAGTGCAAAGGCATTGTGTGTCTATCTTTAGTACTGAAAAAAACTACTAATTTCTAAAACATACCTCAAAGCAGCAGAGTGGACCCTGGACATTAACATTAAAAACATTAAAAAACAAAGGTCTTGCAGGTGATTATAATGTCCAGATAAGGTGACAACAACTGATCTAGCAAACTGATTGTCAGAAGAATGTATTTTTGCAATGTCTAATCTATTCAAACCTGAATTACATAAACTCTAATGCAATATTAAATTAAAGGCATATGAATCTAACTAGATCCCCCTATCTAAAAACCACACAGAGCATCCACTGACTACACTTCCTGAAGACTCCTCCCCCAAACCTCCACTTCCTGTTCTTAGTGACACACAGCTGCCAAGTTGGTGTGAGAATACAGGGCTGAGACACACTCTGGATGGATTTCATGGGAACTTACATTATCTCCTGTAAAAAAACGTTGATTTTAAAAATTCAGGGCTAATACCTATGGTACAGATTTGCCCCAAAGGGAATTTTACTGTGGTTTCCTGAAGGACAGAGTAAATGCAAATAATATTTTAAACTGTCCTATAGGAGCAGATGGCCCAGAAAAGGACTTTACTCTAGAGATCCCTGCTTGATTTTGTGTTGTGTGGGGTGGCAGAGATAATAACCATGGAAGCAGCAAATCTCCTTATGCTCTCGATGAAGATAAGAGGGGATGGCTGCATCAAGATCAGTAGATCCAGGAAGGCAGCAGCTGCATGTGGCATTTAGGGAGATTAAAATGATGGACTGTAGAGAAATAGGAGTTAATTACTGAGGACCACCGGGGTAGTCAAGAAAATTGTCACAACAACTCACCACGATGTACCAGGTCAAAAGAATAAACTTTAGAGAATGAATCTGGTGATTTTAAGAAATTGGTTCCCTAATGAAATTTGGTGCTTAAAAATTACTTGTGTGAGTATATATATATATATATATATATATATATATATATATATATATATATATTTTTTTTTTTTTTTTTTTTTTTTTACCAAAAACACTAGTAAAGAAGACTTCAGATGATTATTTCTTAAATCTCATATCACTCCAAAGCATTGTTTGATGGCTAGGTATTTTGCTTTCTCATGCAAAGGTTCATAACAGTTAAAATTAGAAATATGTCGAAGA
>PVJO010031941.1:0-13765 GCA_004026905.1 Hystrix cristata
AACCTTTAGAAGCAACAAGGTATATCATGTACAGGTACAAATCCCCAATGATGAATGTTATCAATATGTATATCAAAAATGTACTATTAAAATAAAATTAAAAAAAGAAATTTTCATTTAAAAACTTCATAGAAAAGAGCAGTGAACACCTGTACATATTTCATCTAGATAAACACATCTCCTTTATTTCTCTTATACACACCCATACACACACACAATTTTTTTTCCACACCATTTTTTAAATAGAAACATGTGAAAGTAAATTGTGTATGTCACGCACTTTACCCCTCAACACTGAAGTATGTGGTGCCTAAGAATAGCTGTCCTGTCCCATAACTGTGGTCAGTATCCCAGGAAAGGGATTTTATGCGGATAGAGCAGTACATTGCTGTTTAATAAAGACACTGACTTTCTTTTCTTGTCCCAGAGTCCCTGCTGAGTGTTCCATGGAATGTTCCTTAATTGGGATTTGCCTGATGGCTTGCTCACTCTTCGCTTCGGGGTTACTGTTCTCGGTCTGAGGGCTGCACACGTCACGTGTGCTTCAGTTGACTCATGGCAGGTTGTCAGACTGTCCCATCCTGGGTCCTGTGTCCAGTCGTGGTTAAGGTGGTGCCTACTAGATCTTTGTAGTACAAGGGCACCTTTGTCTCTTTGTAACTAGTGGTCTGCAGGATGACAACTGGAGACTGTGACAGTCTCTTGTGACCACCTCTGAGCAGTGGCCATCAATGATCTTTGCCTACATCAATTACTGTGCATTGATAGCTGTAAAATGGTGGTTTTCTAATTCTGTCATTCCTTCTGTGTTTATTAAATGACACTTTTTTCTGTAAAATTTCCTCCCCTGATTCTTTTTGTTAGTATCACTATATTTTGTAATGCTCCACCTTTTTTTCTTCGGAATCATGCTCAAGTTATCCTACAATTGGTGGGTGGAACCCCGTCAGCTGGTTCCTGTGTTCTTCAGATATGCATGTCTTCGTTTGGTTATTCTTCTCCGTCTGCTAAGAAGCGTTTCAGAATACTCCAGGCTGTGGCCAGTGTCTCTAAGAAGCTCTGGCTTCCTTTTCGTAGGGAGTGGTATTTAGAAACCAAGATGTGGGTGCCAGGTTCGCTCATTGCTACCGAGTGTCGCTACTTCGGAGCTCTTCCAGTGGATAGCGCTAGGGCGTGTATTCATGTTTTCAATAAAACTAGAACACTTACATGTGTATCTTCCCCGGACTGCTTGTATACTTCACAGAAGTTTACAGATTGTAGTTCCCGGTGACGATGAGGGTGCTGGTATCTGTACAGAGTCCCAGAGACTAAAGTTCTGTCAGTGTTTTGCAGCATTGCTCTCCTGTGTACCTCCGGCAAGCTGGTGTTTTCTCTGCTAACAGCGGGCTGGACTCCCGGGCCTACACGGCTCTGGAAGAGAGCGCAAGGTAAATGAGCACAGAAGCAAAAGCCTGGATTCATTTTTTAGTAGACTTAGTCTGTAATTCACAAAGTATTTGTTGAACAAAGACCTCGTTTCAGGCCCTTGAGGTCCTGTTCTCCTGGGACTCAGCCTCCGCCCTGTGGCCAGGTGACATGCATGGTGACAGTGACAGCACTGGGAAGCAAGCACACAGGGGGAGGAGCTCTGACCCCAGCACGGCCCTGTGTTCGCAGTCCCCTTGCCTGCGTGGCACGTGTGCTGCCTGCTGGGGCGTGCCGGGATGCTGGTGCCTGTCTCCTGAGCGTGCCTCTGTGTGTGTGGGCGATCTCACAGGCAGGAGGGTTTCTAGTGCCTCAACACACCGGGCTGTCTTGTGGGGACGCGTCAGGCTGACCGGTCTGCTTCGGTGATGTCAGTGATACAGCGGGTTTTGGAGACCAGTCTCATTTAGGTGCTTATGGGATCTTAGAAAGTGCTGTGTTGTTTGAAGTCCTTGCATTCTGAACTTCTTAGTATGTCATAGTGTTACTGGGGTCCTTACATTCCAAATAAATATTACTGAGGTCTGAATTGCTTGCCTTCCCTTCTGGATCCTAGGTTCTTCTCGTCTCCAACAAAGAATGTAATGAAATAAGCCAAAAGTGATGATAAAGTTGATTTAAAAGGCAAAATGAGAATCAGGGAAATTGGCTCTTCAGAACAAGCTTAGGCAAAACAAAGAAAAAGTAAAAAAGTAAAAGAAAAAGAAAATATAAATACATACTGCATCTGAGAGACGTCGTGTGGGCTATCATAAAAAGATATGATAGCACCAGTTCCTCATGGCTTCCTTTATTTTATAGTGTCCAAATATTGAGGAAACCTGCAAGAATTTCTATATCCAGGTCCTGAGAGGGGATGTTGGACTCTGGCACCTCAGGCTGACGTCAGATCTAGGCCATTCTCCAGGTAATTAGCAGGTCATACATACTCTCCCAGGCAGCCTTTGCCATGCCCTACTCTCTTACCTCAGTAGTGCTAGAATGTAGAAAACCAGGGGTTTATTTGTTGTTTTGTTTGTTTAAATGTAGTATAGATGGTTTTCAGTATCAGTATGGAACAAGTAGTAGCAGGTTTTTTTTTTTTTTCTAGAGTTGTTCGTTTGTACTGTACTGTTACTAACAAATTCTCAGGACCTTAAATGAGGCATATTTGTGGTATGAGCTGGGCAGATTTGTTTATGATAAAATGCACTGAGAGACAGGTACTGTGTGATTCATCAAGATTCTAGCAGTCATGAAATTTAGAATATAGTTGAATGGAGGAGAGTAGATAAGTGTGAAGAACATATTTTTAGCTCCTAAAGTAGGAACATTTAAAAATGAAATATAATCAGTCACCCACTTGGGTTTGGCTCCCGTCCGGACCATCCGGCACATGATTTTCATGTTAGTTTTCTGAAAACATGACTCTCACATTAGTGCTCCCTCCTCCCGTCCCTTAAAGGAAGGGAGGGCAGCGCTGAGGAGGCCCTGCTGGGTCAGTACACGCCTGCAGCGACCCCCCAGCCTCCCCACTCACCCCCTCCTGTCCCTGCTCGCTGCCCAGGTTTCCCTCAGACTCGCTGTCCTGTCATCGCTGACCGCAAACGAATCTCTTGGGCTCTGAGGTCCAGTGTAAATGCTTCCTCTGTCTCGAGGTCGTCCCCATGCTGTCCCTTCCTGCCGAGGGTGTTCTCCGTCTCCTTTGGCCTTACTAGCATGTGCGAGTCATCTGGCATCCTTGTGCTGCCCCTCGTGGTACCTTATGAACAGAGAGCAGGACAGCAGCGTCTGTGTTCAGATGATGTGCTTTGTAATGTTAAGGAGGTAAGCGGGGGCATCTGAGTGATCCAAGAGTGACCTGAGTGGGACTCGAGGTAGAGAGGTTCACGTGACCCTCGGGTGCTCTGTGGAACCTCAAGGCAACTCAGTGGTCCAAGTTCTACTGGCATTCAGATGAGCAGGCCTACCGGAGGTAAGCAGCCAGAGCATCTCTGCTAAAGGTTGTGGTTTCTACTGTAGCGATGCCTTGATGACACTCGCACTTTGTTAGCGTTAAAGCCGTTCGTGCTATTTCTTTACTAGCACTGTCGATTCTCTCCTTAAAAATTTGGTTTTGGTTGTGATTAATTTTAGATAAGAAGACACAGTAAGCCCGCTCCCCCCTTTTAGTCCACCTCTACAAAGGAGTTCAAGAGTGTCAGCCTGGCAGGAATGTCCTCCCTCGGTGCCTTCCTTTAAAAAAGGACAGACTGCAGGGGCTGGGGGTTTAGCTCAGTGATTAGAGTGCTTGCCTTGCAAGCACAAGGGCCTGAGTTCGATCCCCGGCACCACAAAAAAAAATAAAAAATAAAAAAATAAAAAAGGACAGACTGCAAAGGCAAGCGCTGGGCTTCCTACCACCTAGATTGTGCTTCCCTGCCTCCTGTGATTTTTGTTTGCATGTACCCGTGAGCCAGGACTGCCTTAGGTTTAAGTGTACATTCAGCAGTGTCTTTAGTTTGGTAATCTTAGTAGATTTGCTGCCAAGTAAACTAGATCTGCTGCTTAAGTGCATTTTCTAAAAGATCCCCCAGGCCCTTGTGCTGAGCTTTTTTGTTTTTTGTTTCAGCACAGGCTCTGAATTACCCAGACTGTCCTTGAGCTTGTGATTGTCCTCAGCCTCCCAAGTAGCTGGGATTATGAATGCATGACGTCATGCCCAGCTCTCATTTTCTAACAGTTTTGGTAAATTACATAGCAAGTCTATTCCTTTCTCTTTTTACCTCAAATTTTTTTTTTTTTTTTGATGCCGGGGATCGAACTCAGGGCCTTGCATTTGGTAGGCAAGCATTGTAACCACTGAGCTAAATCCTCAGCCCAGTTTTTATTTATTTTATTTATTTTCTTTTTCATACAGTTCTAGCACTTTAATTAGGCATTCTTTTTTTCTTTTTTAAACCAAGAACATGTATTGGTACATTTTACATATAATGGTTGGTTACATTCATCACATTTATTTTGTACCTGTACATGATGCATCTTGGTTCTCCTCCCTCTTCCCCACCCCTCCCCTCTGTTCCCTCCCTCCCTATTTACAGCAGGTTTATTCATAATTTTCCATATTTTCCCTTTCCCTTTTCTTTCCTTTGTTGCCTTTCTGCTTCTCCCCTTCTTTCTTTCTAGTACTCCTCTTCTTTGTATATTATCTTCCTTTTATATAATATCTATTACACTTCTTTGTCCTTATTTACAGTTATGAGTTCTCATATCAGAGAGACAATTCGATGTGTACTCATGAGTGTCTGATTTATTTCACTTAAAAATATGTTCTCAAGGAACATCCATTTATATACGAATGACTCTAGTGTATCCTTTTTTATAGCTGTGTAGTACTCCATTGTGTAGAAAAACCACATTTTCTTTAGCCATTCATTGGTTGTTGGGCATTTAGGTTGTTTCCAAGACTTAGCTATTACAAATGGTGTTGCTATGAACATGGTTGTGCATACGTCCCTATGGTATAACGATTTTAATTCTTCTGGGAAGATCCCCAGTAGTGGAATAGCTGGGTCAAATGGACTTCCAGTTGTAGCTTTTTGAGGAATCTCTATATTGATTTCCACAGTGGCTGGACCAGTCTGCATTCCCACCAACAGTGGAGGAGGGTTCCTTTTTCCCCACAGCTCCTCCAGCATTTGTTATTGGTTGATTTTTCCATACACATGGTTCTTTCTGGAGTGAGGTAGAATCTTAACGTTGTTTTTATTTGCATCTCTCGGATGACTAGTGATGTTGAACATTTTTTTCATATATTTATTTGCCATTTTTATTTCTTTGTCTGAGAAATGTTTATTCATTTCAGTGCCCATTTTTGGATTGGGTCTTTAAATTTGAGAGGTTTAATTTTTTTGAGTTCTTTGTATATTCTAGACGTTAGACCTTTGTCCGATGAATAGCTAGCAAAAATTTTTTCCCAGTTTGTGGGTTTTCACCCTGCTCTGTTGGTGATTTCTTTTACTGTGCAAGAGCTTTTTAATAGCATGTGGTCCCAAGCACTGATTCTTTGTATTGTTTCCCGTGCAGTCTGGGTTCTGTTCATAATTTTTTTTCCTACCCCTGTGTCTTTGAGGGTTCTTCCTATTCCAATTTTATTAGTATATTTTGGCAATACATAATACATACATTCGTCATGAGGGAATATACATATTGCCTCTCGATCCTTTTTACTTCCTCTTTCTCTCCCCTCCCTCCTGTCTCCCCATCCCTAGACCCCTTCCCATCCTTTTAAAGAACCAATTCCATGATTGAGCCTTTGTATTTTTTTTTTTTGTCTCAATTGCATTAATTTCTGCTCTGATCTTTATGATTTCTTTCCTTCTGTTAGTCTCAGATTTGGATTATTCTGTTTTACTAGGTCCTTGAGGTGCATCATTGGGGAATTTATTTGGGATCACTGCTCTTTTCTTTTTCTTTTTTTTTTCCACTGTTGTTTTTCTGTGTGCATTTGCAGCTATAACATTCCACTCAGAACTGCTTTCATTATGTCCCGTGAGTTTTGGTATATTGTTCTTCTATTGTCATTTGATTCTAGGAACTTTTTGATTTCTTCCATGATTTCTTCCATGCTCCATTGATTATTCAATAACGTTGTTTAATCTCCATGCATTTGCATAGTTTCTGTGGCTCCTTTTGCTGTTAGTTTCTAGCTTCATTCCGATATGGTCCAGTAGTATGCAGGGGATTATTTGAGTTCTTATTTCCTTCAGCATGCTTTATCGCGTAAGATATAGTCTCTTTTGGGGAAAAATTGTGTGTGTTGTTGAGGAAAATGTTTTCCATTGTTGGATGAAACACTGTTATAGGTGTCTGTAAAGTCCATTTGTTCAATGGTGTGGTTAAGTCTGATGTTTCTTTGTTGACTTTTTTGTCTGGCTGAGAGTAGAGTATTGAGGTCCCCCATGATGACTGTATTGGTGTCTTCTGGTTCTTTCTATACAGTAGATTTTGTTTAATGAAATTGGGTGCACCAACATTCAGTGTATAGATACTTATCTCTTCCTGTTGAGTTGTTCCTTTTACCAGTGTGTAGTGGCCATCTTTGTCTCTTTCCTCTCTTTTCTTAAGTGTTATTTTGAGATAATTATAGATTCACAGTATATTAGTAATGCATTATTCACTAACAATAACATGGAAAGATGATCTGTGCTCTTCACCAGTTTCTCTCTGGTGGTAACATCTTGCAAAACCACAGCATAGCTCAAGTAGGATGCAGACATTACTAGCATCTCAAGAGTCACTTCTGTTGCCCTCCTGTGGCCACAACTACCTCCCTCTTGCCCAATTGCCACCGTAATTCCCTGGCAACCACTAGTGTAGTCTCAAGTTCTCTAATTTTGTCTTTTTAAGAATGTTTCATCTGGGCTTGGGGCACATCTCTGTAATCCCAGCTGAGAGACTAAGTCAGGAGGATCTCAAATTCAAGCTCAGTTTGGGCAGTGTAGTGACTTAGCCAGACCCTGTAACAAAATAAAGAAAATACAAAGGGCTGGGCATATAGCTCAGTGCAGAGGTTCTGGGTTTCAACCCTAGTGTTGACCAAGTAAGAGAGAATGTTTTTGTAGGTCAGATGTGGTATACGTCTGTGATTGCAGTACTCAGGCGGCCAAGACAGGAAGATTATGAGTTGAGGCCAGCCCGGACCACATACCAGGTTCAAGGCCAGCTTTGACTAAATAGTGAGACTGTCTTAGGAAAAAAAACAATAACAGAAATAAAAAAACTCTTCATACATGGAATTGTATGGTATGTAATTGTTTAGGCTATTTTTGCCCAGGTTAATTCTCTGGAGAGTCATCCAAGTTGCATAATAGTTCTTTTTGTGTAGTTTCATGTGTGTTTGAGACAGGGCTTCATGTGTAGTTCAGGCTGGCCTTGAACTCACGATATAAGCCAGGCTGGCCTCGAACTCAGCGATCTTCCTGCCCAGCTTCCTGAGTGCTTGGCTTACAGGTGTGTGTCACTGTGCCTAGCCCCAGTTGGTCATTCTTTTTCATCACCAAGTACTGTTCTGTGGTGTGGATGGACCGTAGTGTAGTCATCGAAGGACATCTGGGTTGTTTCCAGGTTGGGGCTATTTATGATGACAAAGCTGCTGTTAACATTCGTGTGCTGGTGTTCTGTGTGAACATGTCTGTGTTTCTCTGGGGTAGATGCCTAGGAGTGCTCTTGCTGGGTTCAATGATGATTCCATGTTTAAGTGGTGGTGTTGTTTTTCATATATACCACGCTTTAATTGGGAAGGTAAATGAGTAAACTATATGAATATATATTTTCTCTGTCTTGAAACCAACCAAAATTTTGTTGAAGGAAATTTTAGTTTTTATTGTGCCACTCCACTCTGGTTTCAGAAATATGAACAAGATGCATTTTCTTTCTTTTCAAATCTGAATTTGATTGGCAGTCATGCCGCACCTATCCCGGTGGCAGACCTCTGCTTACATGTTCTCCTGTCGTGAACCCTGGCGTCATTCAGGGTCCGCCCCCAGTGCCCCTCACGAAGCTGCTTGAGCCCACCTCGATGTTTGAAATTCCACGTCTGTTCTGTGTTTCTCAATGCCACACTACTGTTTTTTTCCTCACTGTTTCTAGAAACAGAAAAAAATCCCATCCTTTCCATGGGTCCTTGTTAGGCGTTAAAAGAATGTGTATACAAATGTCCAATCCCAGCCGTTACCCAGAGTGGACATACCGTTTTACATCCCTGCAATAACCTATACTGATCAGCAGCATCCAAGTGCTCTGGTTTCTCCCCGTCCTTATCAGTGGTCGCTGTTGCACTGTTTTATCTTCAGCATTCTGACGCATGTGTGGTGGTACCTCTTTGTGCTTTTAATCTGCACTTCTCTGATAACAATCTGCGGCTTCTTCAATAAACATTTCTTTGTACAGATGGCTTTGTTTGTCATCTGTATATGCTCTTTGGTGAGATGTCCATTCCTGTCTTTTGTGCATTTTCAAATTGGATTTCTTAACAGTTGAAGTTTTTTTTTTTTAATTGTGGTAAAACATATAATAGAAATTCAGTATCTTCATCTTTTTTCTCCTGCTTCTTAAATTTTGTTTTTATTTTGGTGCTGGGGCTTGGACCCAGGGCGTTGGACCTAATCACAAGCATTGTTAACTCCAGTGCTATCTGTATTGTGTGAGTGCTGGGTATCAGTCCTTTATCATATAATGTGCTTTGTGCTTTGTGATTATTTTCTCCCACTCTGCAACTTATTTCTTCATTCTATTAACAGGGACTTTAGCAGAGCAAAAGTTTTTAAATTGGATGACCTCTATTTTATCTTTTTTTTTGTTTTATGGATTAGAATTTTGGTATCAGGTCTAAGGGTTCTTTGCTTAGTGCTAGACCCGAAGATTTTTCTGCTGTTTTTAATTTCCTAAAAGTTTTATAGTCTTATGTTTTACACTGAAGTCTATGATCCATTCTAGGTTAATTTTGATGTCTGAAGTGAGATTTGGGTCAAGGCTTTTGTTTTATTTTTGACCTGGCTATCTGTCCTCCCTTGTATTCTTTTGCAGAGTTCCTAGAGCCCAGTAGGAAGAGGAGCCGCCTCCGCCCCGCCCATGACGTCTGCCACCTCCGCTGTCCATCAAGCTCGGCCCCGCCCTGCGCGGCTTCTTGGCCTCCTGAGCGGAAGCACCCCGCCTCTGACGTCACACTCTTGGCCCTCCATCTCGGTTAGTACCCGCCCCCCCCTTGCGCGCAGCCTCAGGAATTGGCTGGGGTGAGGAGGAGCTTTCAGCTCTGCCCGTCCTGACGTCATGCTCCCTGCTATCTATCACTCCCGGCTCCGCCCTAAGCGGCTAGGGAATTGGGGGGTGTCAAGGCGGAGCCACAGCCGACGACGCCGCCCCTGATGACACGCCCTGCGCAGTCCCTAGCGGGCGGCTCCGGCCCACTTGGCTGCGGTAGTTCTGCGTGGGGAGCAGCAGCAGCAGGAGGGTTCCCTACCGTCGCTGAGGGTACCGGACTCCGCCAGCCCTGATTTGGGACCCCGCGGGTGAGAGCAGGGGAAGGGCAGCCGGAGGGCAACCCGGGCTGCCCCCACTGCGCGGCCAGTGGCGCTCCCGCTCGTCCCCAGAAGGGGAGACCGGCAGAGGCTGCTGCGCTCTGTGGAGGAGGTAGGTGCCTGCGACCCCGGGGCGGGCTCCCCCGAGGGCGTTTTCTCCCGCAGGCCTGCAGACCGGTGGCTTTTGGGGTCCGCAGGCTTGGGGCGAGGGAGGGTACTCGGTGTCTTTAAGTGGTGTGCCGGGGCGGGGGCAGCGTGAGGACCCCTCCCCCAGGCATGGGTGTGGCCAGTAGCATGGGGATGGGACCACCCTCATGGGGGAGCAGGTGGGTCTCTGTCAGTGAGGAGTTTTTCTTTTGTGTTTACAGCCATCGCCCTCCCAGGTTGTGGTAGAGGAGGGGAGAGGAGGGTCACTACCGTACAGTAGTAGCATTTAGGCATCTGTACTGCTTATGTGTATGTATATGCACACACCCCTATAGGTAAAGGCGCGTGACTGTGTGTATTTGATGTATGCATGTCTCTCGAGATATCCAAGTTAATCTCCATCACGTGTGCGTGTATCTGTACGTGTATATAATTTTTTGAGCGTGAAGCTATGTGTGTTTGTGATGAATGTCAAGTTGTGACTATGTGTGTATGTTTATCTTGTCCGCTCCCATTCCTCAGCCTGAGTGAGACACCATTGCCGCCCTCTGCATCCTTTTGAGTCCTCTGCCGGGAACCCTGCATGGCTGTAGACCTTGTGCGCGAGCCTGCTCCCTGCGATTGGCTTCCTGTCCATTCCTGGACGTGTGTTAGGGGTGGCACCATTGAGACAAAGAGATGCCCCTTCCTGTAGGGAGGCAAGCAGCCAGAAAGGGCAGCCTCCAGGCTGGGATCCGTTGCTGCCCCACCCTCTACAGGGAATATGCACATGTATCAGTGTTCATGTACCTTTGTGTCATGCCCCTTGTTGAAAGAATCAGCTCCCGGGCTGGCTTCACATTCTGGCATTTTTAAATAAAGAGGCATGCGAGATATTTGGGATCCTTCAGGAAGCCTAGAAGTTTCCATCTCAGCTCTTCTTTCTAACGATGTGGTTGTACATTTGAGGAGGGCTGCTGTTGGCAGGAACAAGTGTTGGCAAGTCACCTGGAGAAGGTTCTGTCTGAGTTCCTCGTCCTAGTTCTGTCCGCAGCAGCTCAGAACCCTGCATAAGTCTAGGACTCAATTTCCCTATCTGTAGAAGGAAGCATCAGTCCTGGTGTCTCAGATCTGGGGCATGTTAGTCTAGGTTGGACTGCTGGGCAGGCATTGCTCCTGGTGGCCAGAGGACTGGGCCTGTCTCCCAGGGGCAGCCAAGTTTGGGGCTTGAAAGGAGCTTTTGCCTAGCTTGAAGCTGAAACTAGATCCTGATCAGACAGACCTCTTGTGAGCCTGTTTAGCCTGAGATGGGCAGGGGCAGAACCTTGTTAGAAGCAGACTTTATAAACTGCACATCTAGATCAGAGAGCAAGGTTTGTGGTGGCCAATTCATGTCTGTTTCTAAATTCTGCATTTATTGAGGCCAGTTCTTTCATTAGTGATAGCGTCTATTTACAAGGGGCAGCTAGGTGCCTTGCCCTGAGTGCACATTAACCTTATGAAGTGGGTGGAGTTGACTCCATTTTATAAACAAGGAAACTGAGGCTTACGGAGCCTGGGGGTGAAATCAAACTGAGAAGGGGTAGAGTCAGGAGTTACCTCCCAAGTCTGCCTGACATCAGAGCCTGGTTTACCCACAAAACACGCCCATCCATGCCTACACAGTGCCACATCCTTGCGGTGTGTGGGTGACATAATCTACATTGTACAAATGTGAATGTTGTGGACCAGAGGGAGTAGGGCCTGTTTCTAGGGCACAGAATAGGTGCAGGAGACAGGTTAAAGTCTGGCATTTTTGAGCTCCCTGTTGAGCACAGGGTGCCCCTGAGAGCTTGGTGAGGTCTGTGTCCTCCACTGCAGATAGCCCCTATTCTTTCCTTCCTTTGCTCACCTCTGGGGACAGCAGGGCCTCAGGGGTGGGATGCTGCTGACATTAGAGAGCCCATCTCCGATGGGAAAGGGAGAGCTTTTGGGTAGAAACCTGAGAGTCAAGTCACCGCTTTCTTCTCTCAACCCTCAAGGTTCAGAGGAGTCACATCTCTGCCTTTGTAGCCTCACCCTCCTTTCTGGAAGGAGTATCTTAGTGATCAGCTTATATCTCAGATAAGCCAGGCATGTGTGCAAGCTCAGTGTGAGCCAGTGCAGCCACCAAGGGGAGGTTAGAGGCCACGGGCTGTAAGCTCGATCTGGTAGTGACCTAGGACACCATTGAGACCCTGTGTCCAGGTGGCAAAGCAAGAAGGTGTTTGGTTGGGGCTGGAGATGTGGCTCAGTGGTAGGGCACTTGCTTACAGCACTTGCCTAACCCATGCGATGGGACAAGGGTTTTTTTTGTTGTTGTTGTTGTTGTTGTTGTATTTTGGTGCTGGGGCTCAAACTCAGGGCCTTGTGCTTGCTAGCCAAGCACTCTAACCACTGAGCTAAATACCCAGCCAAGGTGCAGGTTTTGAGCCCCAGTATGAGACACACACACACAAAAAGCACTTGGACTCAGCCAGAGCAGAGTTCAAATCCTGGATGCAATTCCTGAGAACGTGTGCATCCAACACTAAGCAAACTCCTAGGCACAGGGGCAAACAATACAGGCCTGGTCCCTGCCCTCTTGGCACTGACACCTGGCTGCAGGAGACAGACCCTGACAGAGCCTTGAGTATGATGAGGAGAATAAGGTGTGCAGGGTCTAAAGGGGGGGCACTTGACACCACAGGAATATAAAATGGACTGGGGCACAACTTAGTAGTAGAGCAGTGGCCCAGTGCGTGTCAGGTTCTGGGTTCCATGCCCAGCATCAAGAGGAGGGAGGGTCAACGAGTAAGAAATAAAACGTGCAGGGGATAGAGGAACTTCTTTCTCAAGGTGATGCTGAAGAACATATAAAAGATGAGTAGACAGTGTAGGTAGTGGTATGGGATAGGGTGACAGGGAAGAACTATCCTTGACAGAGGGACTGCATATGCAGGAGACTGGCTGGAGGGCACAGGGTGGCTTGGAAGGAACCAGAGTAACTGGAGCAGAGAGAATAAATAATCATGCTGCATAGTGCTTGGTCTCACCAAGCAAGGGGAAGAGAATGCGGAGGACGCTGGCAATCTGGAAAGAAGGGAGTGGAGCTGAAACTGAGTGCTCCTGAATTGTGTGCTCTGGGAGGAGCAGCTGTCTTTATCTTCACAAGAGTCTGAGTTTAGGTTCATTCATTAGGGGAAGGAAGGTTATTCACCCAGCAGGCTGACCTGTATGAAAACACCACGATTGCCTCAGCTTCTTCAGAGCAGGATTTGTTTTGTGGTTGTTCTCATTCAGTCTTTCCCCGGTGTGCTACCAAGGGAGAGCTGGAGACAGGATGGCCTCCGTGTGATTTCCTCCATGTAGGTCCAGCGAGCTGCAGCCTGGCTCGTTCCAGCCTCTTGTTGCCCTCCCGGGCACCCCTTAATTTTGTTTTGGTTTGGTGTCTAGAGTTAGCAGGGACTGGCTTCTGGTGGCCGTGATGATGGCCATTAGAGGAGCCAGCCACCTGACATTGGTTGATAAAGGAAGCCAAGGATTCAAATGAGAAGGAGAACTAGGGAGGGGGGAGGAGGAGAGATAGGAAGGAAAAAAGAAAAGAAAAGAAAGAAAAGAATGGAAAATGTACAACTAAAGCCATTGTAAATGGAGGGAAAGAGGAGTTTAAGGGAGGAGTGGGGAAGGAAAAAAACACCCAAGATGTGTCATGGATGGATGCAAATTAACTTTGATGCATACCTAAAGTGTACCAAGAAGTCATCTTTGTTCAGTAAAACAATAAAATTTAGAAAAAGGAAGCCAAGCAACTAACTGCCTTGTTTCCCTGCCTGCCTCGGGCTGAGGGGGCTCTTTCAATTGGAGGGGAGAAGGCGAGGGCCTGTGGGGAGCCCTCCAGGCCCCAGGAAGGGGGCGTGAGAGGCGGTAGGTCCTGCCTCTGAAGCCCTATTCAGCTGTGTGAACTGAGCCTTGACTGTGGCGCCATCATCACAGCTGCGGAGAAGAGGGTCTGAAGAAGTGAGCCTCCTGGCCCCAGGGGTGGGAGTGAGGGGTGGGGGTGAGCTAAGGCTGGAGGAAAATGAGGGAAGCCACTGATGGTGCTCTGGGGACTCGACAAGTTTGCTCTAACTCAGGAG
>PVJO010031942.1:0-13757 GCA_004026905.1 Hystrix cristata
CGGTGTAGTACTCCATTGTGTAGAAAAACCACATCTTCTTTAGCCATTCATCAGTTGTTGGGCATTTAGGTTGTTTCCAAGACTTAGCTATTACAAATTGTGCTGCTATGAACATGGTTGTGTGTATATCACTGTGATATGATGATTTTAATTCTTCTGGGAAGATACCCAGCAGAGGAATAGCCAAGTCAAATGGAACCTCTAGTTGTAGTTTTCTGAGGAATCTCCACACTGATTTCCACAGTGGTTGGACCAGTCTACATTCCCAACCAACAGTGGAGGAGGGTTCCTTTTTCCCCCGAAGCCCTGCCAGCACTTGTTATTGGTTGATTTCTTGATAATAGCTATTCTTTCTGGAGTGAGATGGTATCTTAGTGTTGTTTTGATCTGCATCTCTCGAATGACCAATGATGTTGAACATTTTTTCATATATTTATTTGCCATTTTTAGTTGTTCATCTGAGAAATGTTTGTTCATTTCAGATGCCCATTTTTGGATAGGGTCTTTAAATTTGGGGGGTTTGATATAGGTCTCCGAAATTTTGAAGAATTTAACTTTGTTTGGAGTGCTATGTTACAGTTTTCTTCTGCTTCATGTTTGGTTGTTAGGATAGATTATTCATGAAAACATGTTGTAATTTTATTTTTCTTAAAGAGATTTGCATGCCTTTAAATTGTTTTGTTTCCTGTTATTTTGTCAATGGGACTAGTAACTGTAACGTGGACTGTTTTTATTTAATTGAGAATACTGTATCTTTTATGGGCATTATTTAACACAAGATAATGTGCAGATGGTAGTAGTAAAGAACAAAGATGGAATTGTTTGTGTAATTTATCTTAACTTCTGTTCTTCACAATCTTTATTTTTTTTCTCTTTTCTTCTTTCCCTTGACTTACATCTCCAAAGGGTAAAACATTATTCTATTTATATAAGCCTTCCTTAGAATCAAAGGTTTTTTTTTTTTTTTTGATCCTGCAACTTCCTGTCTCATGCAATTTAAAACCCTTTCTTAGTAGCTGGTGCTGTGAACTATCAAGATCTAAATTGTACTTAGTGTGTTGACATTTAATGTTAAACCTTTCTTTTGTATTTTTTTATCCTTGTGGTTTCCAAGTAGACTGTTTCTTAGAGATATTTGCATGTCAAGTGCTTGATAGGTTATCTATCAGTGCTTAAAGAATGCTAGCTGAGTAAATCAGTAAAGTATACTATTTATTTTGAAATTAATGGAGTTAGAAAATTGTATCACCATGCCAAAAAAGGAGCTGATTGTATATCATCATATCAAATAGTAACTAAAACAACAATTGTATCTTTCATATCCTTTGGTATGAATATTTAATTTCTATTTAGCTTAGCTGTTACTTCAACTTTGCATGACAACTTCTAAGAGCTTATACTGTATTTAGAATTTGAGTTGTTCCTTTAGCTATTAAAACTAAATACTGGTGTTCAAATATTTCCTTCAAAAGCATTTTCTTTTTCTTGAATGTGATATGATACAAACATCTTTAAAATAAGTAAACAAAGTAACTTTTGATTCATAAAATTTTAGAAATGGCTACAGGAGATCTGTTATAAATGGGAAGGGGAGCAAGAGATGGTGGAAGGGGGGAGGAAGGGGTCATAAAAAGAATTAAGATGTGTTATATACATATACTTGCTCCCTACAAGGAACATAGTTATTGTGTACTGCAAACATGTACTAATAAAAATGGAAATTAGAAGAGAAAAAGAAACAAAATTCATCTATATTAGAAAAGAAAGTGAAATTATTCTTATTTTTATAGATGACACAAAAATTAATAAATTAATTCTACTTACAGTAAAAGAATGAAATTCTTATGACTAAATTTAAGGAAATAAAAGACCTCTTCCCAGGAAACTGTAAAACATCGCTGAAGGAAATTGAAGAATGGCCCAATAAGCGAAAAGACATATTATGCTCATGAATCAGAAGACTAACTTATTGTCAAGATGTAAATACTATAGATTCAATACAATCCCTGTCAAAATGTCAGTGGTATTTTTTACAGAAACACCAATGATTATCTTCAAATTCATATGGACTTACAAAAGACTCTAATTAGCTAAAACAATACAGAAAAAGAACAGAGTTACAAGACCCATAGATCTTCATATGAAACAGCACTAGAGTTGCTGCCATAAGGAGAGACACATAGGCCAATGGAATAGAATTAAGATTCAAGACATCATTGAATGGATTTCTATAGGCAACAGAATGAAGTTGGGCTCCTACCTCACATCATATACAAAAACATGACCTTGAAATGGAGCAATGATGTAAATATAAGAATTCAAGTCATAAAACTTTTAGAATAAAATGTAAATACAAATCTTTATCACCTTGGATTTAGTGGTAGATTCTTAGATATAACAAACACATGAGCAACAAAATAAAAAATAGATTGAACTTCATCAAAATTAAAACTTTAATGTATCAAAGGATATTACTGAAAAAGTATAAAGGCAATCTACACAATGGAAAATATTTGTTATTTTCCTATTTTCCTTCAAGTCTTTGAAATATATTGTATAAGAATCATTTTAAAGTTCTTATCTGCTAATTCCATTATTTCTGTGTTTTTCTGAATCTATTTCCACTTATGAATTAATTATTTTTTTCTTGGTTATAATTTATATTTTTCTGCTTTTTTGTATTTCTAAAATATTTTGATTAGGTATTGAATATTATGAATGTGGAGTATCTGGATTTTGTTTCATTCATTTATATATTGTTAAATTTTGTTTTGGCAAATAGTTAAAATTGCACATATTATCCTCAACCTTTCACATAATGTTTTAAAGCCTTTTGAGGTAAGTCTTCACTCTAGGAGTTCTGGTAAGGTAGGACACTTTTGAGCTCTGTACTTAACATCCTGGGTTTTCACTGAGATCTCTTTATTCTGAATGATAAGAAATCCTATTTGTTCCATCTCTGTGTGATGTCTGGTAATTGTTTATATTTCTCTTTCAGTTTTCTCAATCCTCAGATTTGTGTACTTGTATTTTAGACATGTACAGCCTGGTATTTAACCCCTGGGGAGATTTTTTTTTTAGATTCATAACACTCAATTTTTCCTGCATTCTGCTCCCAATTATCAGCTGGATCCATCTCTCTGAACTTTGACAACAGCTGCTTTTTTCAACTTAATGTTCTGTTGTCTTACAACAGACTGACTGGCGGAAAGCAGGAATCATCACAAGCTTCACCCTATTTGCTTTCCTTGTCTTAAAGACCACAACCTCGTACTGCTGAGTCTATGATATTTTTAAAAAACAATTGTTTCATATATTTTGTTCAATTTACTAATACTTTATAACAAAGAGAAAATCTGATACTTGTTCTGTCATTAAGGCTGCAAATCTAAGTGGTCATTATCAAAATATTATAGAACTTTTATTTTCTGATTTGTTATTTATTCTGCTTTTCATAATGGAAATAGTCTGTAACCATCTGGAAAGTTGATATTACATCTTATTCATCCCTAAATCTCAATACCTAGCTACCTAGCTCAGAAATTCACACTAGGTTCACAATGAATATTTGTTAAATCATTAAATTAGATGTCTTATCTTCCATATGTGTTATTACAACTCATATCTAGATGTTCACCTAAAGCCTCATGCACTCATAGGTGAGACTCTTGGGAGGCAAATGGATCAAATGTGTATTATGATTGAATTAGTCCACTGACTGATTTGGCATCACTCTGAGTGTGGATAATGGGAAGTCCCACACTGGGTGCGGGTGGCACCAACCATCCAGGCTTGTAGCCTGGGTGGAATGAAAAGGGAAAGGAAGGGAAAGGCTACTGTTTCCTGCCTCTTTCCTGTCATACCATGAACTGTTTCTCCGTGGCCGTGCCCCTCTGCTATGCTGCCCTCCCTTGAAACCAGATGACTATGACTCAAACCTCTACAAACCAAATTCAAATAAACCTCTCCTCCTTTGACTTGTGAGTGTCAGTATTTTTGTCCCAGCAACAAGAAAGTAGCTAAGACATGTATACAGTATTTTATTCTCCTTCACAATATTGTTGTATGCTTGTCTCCTTGAACCCAGGTTCAGTACCATATGAATTTAATCTCATGTGTAAAAAACAGCTTTTTCTTTTAATGAGAAGCTTTATGTTTTAATGCTGATTTTTCCATGGATTTGAAGCAAACCGAGTAAATCATACACTATAGAAGTTTTTTAATGCCTAGAAAAAGAGAAAAACTGCATACTGTTTACCACCTTTGAAAAGTAAAATGTGGAAACCTATAATCTCATTAAAACTTTAACACTATGCATTTATTTTATCATTTTCCACCCTATTCTATTCAATAATTTTGATGAGTGGCCTACAAGTATGAAGTGTTCAATATATTTTGAATTAATTTGAATGTATGCCAGACTTTAAGGAAATTTGAACGGTATCTACTGTCTTTCATGTTATTAGGGATAATAATGCTGCTAATATTTACATAATGTTTCATCAGGTACCTACTCATATATTTGGTTCCTGAAACGACTTTGACTGGATGGTATATACTCTTGGCATGTGTTATTTTTTTGATACTGTTTTTTAATAAGAAAAAAAGGATCAGATATGGTGGTATACACCTATAATCCCAACACAATGAGGCTGAGGCAGGAGGATCACTGCAAGTCATTGCAAGTTCAAGGTAAATCTGAGCTGCATAGTGAATTCAAGACTAGTTTGGACTATATATAGTGAGAAAACCAAGAGGGAGGGAGGGGAGGAGAGAGACAGAGAAAAAGAGAGAGAGAGAGAGAGAGAGAGAGAGAAGAAAATGAATAAAAGTTGTTTGTAAGAATATCGCATAATTGGCCATATTATATGTCATCAAATTAATGATGAATCAACGGAAATGAACACTGAAAGTTGTAATACTTTGCAATTAAACTTTTCCAGTCAAGTCAGAAGAATTTAGAGTATCCAAAGGGAAGTGCAATTAGATCTAACGTGGGAGGCGAGTGTAGGAGAGACAAAGCTGAAATGGCAAAGGCTGTCAAGGTGAACTGCTCAAAATGTCTGGTGGAGTATAATTGTTTCTTATTTTACCCAAAAGGGTATTTCCAAATTGCTGACTTGACAGCTTCCTCTTTTCTGTTGGAACATTTCCGTGACTATTACTTTTCAAACTGTGCCTGGTTCCTTGGGAACTTTGTACCCTGTTGGCGTTTGTCAACTTTCCAGCTAGTATTGTAGGAGCATTTATCAAATGCCTGCTGTTGTAGAAATTACTTTAGAAGCATAGGAAGTCAGCCTAAGGAGGGTTTTCAAAGATGAAGTTGTCCTGCCTGCTTATTTTCAGTTAAGAGAATAGATAGAGGCTTTCCCAACACCTTTGACATAGTTGCAGAAGAAACGTTTAGTTTTCCACTACACTACACTACCTTTCTGCAATGTAAGATGAGATAGAGTTAGCTATACAAATGTAAAGATGTTACTTTCTTCACTTTTTCATTCGTTCTTTTTTTGTCTTGTCTCTCTATTCTCCTTTCTTTCTCTCCACTATTTACTTAATGTTCATTTTACTTGTTTACAAAGAGTTTATGGGAGTGTTTTAGTGTATATGTGTTGAATACATTCATAAATTTTTATGATATTATTATAAGTAGCAGTGATTTGAGATGGGAAAAATAAAAACTGCCCTCCCATTCAGTGACTTTTTTAGGAGGGCACGTAGCAAGCCTGTGAAAACCTCATAGAGGATATCAAAATTATCAGTTTGCGTGAAAACTAGAGTGCTCTTTTCCATTTTCAAATTTATTTCATTCCAATATCAAATGAAAGTCATTTGGTATAGAAAATTAAAGTAGCTGCATTTTTCCTCAGCACAAAGAAATCTTTTATTTGCCTCTAACCCTTCCCATTTTTCATGACAGTCACTGTATTTTCTTCTTAAAACACAAGTCAGTGTAAGCATAGCTGGCAGGCTAAAATGATTATGGGATAATTTGTGTTTGCCAGACCAAACAAAATCAATCACCATTGTTTGGGGACCCACAATAGTAACTGGCTATGAGAGGAAATTTCTGGACTTTCGCAAAATAGGTTTTTCAAACATAGGTAAGGGAGCAGATTATCAAATACCTGCTGGCATAGTTTGTAATTTTGAAATTTGCACCCCGAAAGTGAGCTGTGAGTGTCGTGGTTCTACCCACTGGCTCAGTGCAAGCTCAAAGGCAGCCTGGCACTGTTGAAATGATTGTTGCAGTTATAGATTTGCAGCAGGCAAGAATATTTAGTGAATGATTATGTAAAGCTTGAAATAACCCGTCTAGAAACTTACCTTGCAGAGCTAGAAGGATGAATGGAAGATGACTTAAGGATGGAATGGGCATCATATCAGAATTGGTAGAAACAAATGTGCCCTTTCTGTCAAGCTGTTCATTTCTGAGTATGCCCCTCGGTGTGGATTTGTGGTTAGATTTTGTGTTTGGTTTAGTTTTATTGGGCTTGTCTGTCCCAGTTGCATGCTTTGCCAAGGAACTGGTGTTACTGTAACTCTCTTCTATGAAAGTTCTAAAAATCTGCTTCCCTCTAGGCCAGATATTGAGTTGCCGTGAATTATTGAAGAAAGCTTAGTGATAGTTTTAAGCTGGTAAACATTCATTTATTTGGACATTTAAAGATTAAGACTGCTCTACCTTTCAGAATTAAGTGAGTTGTTTTTAATAGTCTTTTGAAAAAGCAGATGGATTGTTCCAGCCCAAGCAGTACATAGCGCAAATCATTTTTCCCTATTTCTCTCAATTATTTTCAATCTTTGGGGAAAATGTGGTTCTATATATCTTATGGCCAGGGAGATATTGAAAGAAAGATAAATAAAAAAGACAAAAATCCTTTAGATCCAGTTCCTGGGATGGGGTTTTTTAATTCTGGTGAGTTACTGAGTAAGTCTAGTCCGGTGGGAAACTTGGGAGGGAGAGCGGGAAGGGGACAGTGTAGAAGATGGGTACCAGTGTGCATTCTGCTGAATTTAAGTGTCAGCTCCTCCCACAGGAAGCTGGGAGTAGCGGTGACATAATATACGGTCCTGTCTTGAGGCAAAGGGGCTGCCTCTTACAAGGCAGAGTCAGATACTGAGTGAAGACCACTACACATTACCCCCTAGGAAGGTGTGATCACATTTCTGGCGTAGGTGGAAGCGCTCATTATTAAGACTAATTCTCCAGGGAAGGTCGCAGCTGTGATTTCCTAGCAGCCAACACTCATCATAGCTTGGGAACATATTCACTGGCCCAATGAAGAGGGTCTGGGTAGGATGCCAGTGAAGGAGAACACAAGATATTGATGACACTTCATTGTCTCTTTTTTATAACTACATGATGCTTTGTATCATGGTATTCTTTTGTATAGTTTATTGATCTAAGCCCGTACTGATAAAGATTGTGTGGTTACCAATCTTTCTGAATATCACATCCAAATGTCATAACTACATTTGTCATCTCATCCATAATGGCACATGAACAGGCTACTGTCTTGGATGTTGACCCTAATGAATCAAAAGTGGATCATGTGAATTAATTTTGTTTGATTTTCCTTAATTGTCCTTTATGGGCATTTTGCCAATTTATGTTCACACAGCAGTGCAGAGATTTTGTCTCCTTATGCTCACTATAGGATAACACCAAACTTTTAAGACCTGTCAATCAGATGAAAAATACCTAAGGTGTTTTGCAAAGACATTTGTCTCAGTTTGGAGCTTTCTCACACACCTAAAATTATCTGTTTAATTTCTCTAGCCTCTACTCTCAGATGAAAATTCTTTAAAGGAAGCTTCTCTGTCTCCTAGGGCTACATTGGATTCCTCCCATTAATGCTCATATACTACCGTTTTTTTAAAAATTGTTTTATAAATGTTTTTATTTACATATCTGTGTCTAATTTGAAATGATCAGCTCTCTCTCCCACAATGGATAGTGAGTTATTAAGGGAGAGGCTATGTCTATCTTGCTTAATTCTCTTTCTCTAGCACATCCATGTAGACCTGTGGAGCAAGCAATAAAATAAGTGAATGAATGATATTACTATGAATAAAACTAACATCTACCACGGGGCTCATGTTCTTTCTGTTATGGAATTCTGCCAAGATGAGATTCTTTAAACCCAAGAAATTGACATTTTATGCAATAAAGTCTTAGAAATACTTGTCTGAGGTTTTGGATTGTAGTCTGTTCCATCTTCTAGTTTTTGTAAAATGATGTATTAAACGCCTTGGCCACCTTCTTCCATACCTCAGTAGAACTCACTGGTATTTCACTGACAAAGTGAACTATCTTTTGGTGATTTGGATTTTCCATAATTACTTTAATTTAGAGACAATGCATTTAAAGACACTCTGGGGAGGGATGTTCATGGCTTTCTGGAAAGAATCCAAACACTACACTGTGATGAAAGAAGCAGTCTTCCAAGGTGAGATTTCATGTTTACCATACTGAGTAAAGATTACCACATTTCCTCCCATGTCAATGTCTAGGGAGCATGACTTATTCATAAGTAAGAGTATTTTTATTTGTCTGATTATTTAATCAAGAAATAAGCAATGTAAAAGAATACACATGCAATCTACAGACTATTCTTCTAATGTGTCTCTGATTTTTCATGGAGATGCTGCTAAAGCATGGGGGCCTCAGCTCTTGGGTTTATGAAGTTAAGAAATTGCCTGATCAGAGGTCTCTGAATCGGGGTTCTCTGCATTTTCTGAAAGTTTGAGTATAGTTTTGAAATAATCTTACATTACTCAGACCTAGCATTTAAATTTGGTGATATAATTCTTGATTGCATCATAATTATGTGACCCGGTTACTTCTAGGGTGATTTCTTTCTAAATGATTGAGTAACTCAATCCTTTGGGCTGTGGGACTGACTAAGTCCACCGTAATCCTCTCCTTGACAGACAGCAGCAGTGTGAGAAGAAGGAGGACAAAGCTGACGTCTCCTACTCCCTTTGTAACAGATCCCAATAATGTGTAAAATGCTACCTTTTTACCTAGTGGTTTTTTTTTTGTTTGTTTGTTTGTTTTTTTGCTGCTGGGGATCAACCTCAGGGCCTTGTGCTTGCTAGGCAAGCACTCTAACCACTGAGCTAAATCCCCACTCCCTTCTAGCATATTTCTAATTACAGTATATTATCTCTTCACATACTAAATTACTAATGATACAGCATAATTTTATGCTCCGTAATTGACCAAGTAAGTACATTCTTGCATATAGTACTTTTTTTTTTTAACTATAAGTATCAGGGTATGTGGTTGTACTTAAAATTTAATCCAACTCACTCTCTACACTTTATGAGTGTTATGGTTTATACCTACATGTTCCCCCAAAGCCTCATGAGCTCATGGAGGGGGCTTTTGAGAGGTGGCTGGATCATGGGTGTGTGATGCTAGATTAAGGTGTGTGACACTGGGACTAAGAATGTCTGATAATTGGTTTATCATAGTTCTGGGTGTATATAATAGAAGCCACACCCTGGGCATAGGTGGCACCAATCAATAGACTTGTAGTCTGGACGAAATATAAAGGGAACGAAAGAAGGCAGGCTTCCTACTGCTGCTTCGCTGCCTACCCTGCTATGGACTACTTCTCCTCTTTGATGTCTCCCTGCCTTCCCCTTCTGCCTTATAGCCAGCTAACTATGGACTGAAACCTCTACAAACTGTGAGTCGAAATAAACCTCTCCTCCTTTAACCTTGGTTGTCAGATATTTTGTCTCAGCAATGAGAAAAGAGTGCTTTTGATCCGGTTTATTATGCAGTTCTACCCTTCCTCCTTTTTCTTTCTCCTGCTCCTTCTTCTTGCCAAAACCCTCACTGGACTGGTAGACTAACTCCTAGAGATGCATTTTTATGGATTCTCAGCCACCTGTTTTATTAGATTCTTTGGGGCTCTAACCTGCAGTCTAGAGACCGCACCTTTGAGGCCCAAAGTCATTTTAAAATGGTACCACATGTATTTAGATAGCTTGCTTTCTTGCATTCTTGTTTTACCTTCCCTTTCCTCTCTGCTACTACTTCTCATGGTATTTCTGACTTTGTACTAACTAATAAATAAATATGTTCAATGTCACTCTCTGGGTGGACGATCGTTAACATGTCTTTGTGCTGTTGAATCTGCTTGGTTTATTTGCAGCAGTGTTTACAATATTAATTTTAATGCTTGTAAGCTTTCCTAATTTTCTTGGTCACACTCAGTAGATTTCTCAGAGATAAGACCAGGGGCCATCTCTGTAATCTTCATTGATATCTCCCTAGCACTTACCGTGACGCTGGCATGGAATAGTGCTAAATAAAAATTTCTTAAATGTGAGTGAAGTGGGTCTGGCACTGGGGACCACGTCATTGGAGTGTGAGAAAGGAGAGTAGCCACACACCGTGTATTAGCCAACCAGAGTCCTTTGTTAGCTGGTGGTCAAGAGCAATCTCCTGTACTGACAGAAACTCTCAGTGCTGATGTGAAGTGGAGCAGGGTTTTTAAAGGCAGGAACTACAATTATGTTGTATGAGTGAAATCTACAACCGCCAGCAGATGTATGTGACAGCTACAGGTAGCTTCTAACCTTATCTCAGTCCCATCCACCCAGTGGAATTCTCAGGCAATTACCAGTTACAAGTTTATGGGCTTGTCATAAACTACAAAGCATAGAGGGTGGGGGCCAGGATGAGCACAAGGTGGTGCTAAAGAAGCTTGTTAAATATATGAACAAGTGTTGTCCTCCACAGTCCCGGGCTTCTTGCTGTTGTGTGGAACACATACTTCCAGAAATAGGTGCCTGAGAAGCTCACTGCACATTTGTCATGCTCCACAGTCTTTCTTCCTCACGCCAGCATGAGATTTACGGCTATGGTAGCCTGCCCTAGTGCCCAGGTGGGCAGAACGTGCTGCTTAGATTCACTCTGCTTTAAGTAGCATGCACTTAGCTCTGTACCTCTGAAGCTTTCAGTTCATAAATCACTTTTTACAAAAAGTTATTTTGAGAGGTAACTAAAAAGGAGGAAGAAAATGAAAGAGAAGGAAAGCATTTTTTCTGTGCTTTCCATTCTGTGGCTTTTTTCAAGAACTGTATGAAAAGATGGTTCAGCCGGAAAGGTGTCATTTTTGCCATGTCAATTAGAAATTCCGCAAAACCCGTTAGGTTTTTGTAGCTGTGTATAAGTAGGAGTGTTAGTGTGATTTCTACAACGAATGAAAAGGTTATTTGTCTTCAGCATTGTTTCAGCCGAAGTTATGTAAATTATTCTGAACTCCAAGTTTGAACAGCCTCGGAGGTGTTGCAGGACTGGAGAAGGTGCACAGTACAGAGACTCCTTTATGAGGAAGTGAGAGATGTGGAGCATGTAGCCAGCCTGCTGGCATCCTAGTGCAGTGCACAGGGACAATGTGTGGGCAGCTCTCAACATCCGGCAGACCTCCGGAGGAAAGGGAAAAGGCAGATGACCCAACAACTTCTTCAGGAAGAAAGAAGTGGGGCTTTTAGCTAATCACATTGCATTTTTGAAATACTGCCCTAGAGAAATGAGATGGGAGGTTTATAGAGACTTTCATGGCCCTGTGAAATTGAGTGAAGGCACACAATCCTGAGACTTCTTCCCATGAGAAAAGGGAGGAGTAGAACACACCCGGCTACAGAAAACACTTGAGCAGCTCTGAGAATCTGGCTGTGAGTGGAGCACTCTTCCTTCTGAAGCCAGTCCATAGAGAGTAAAAGAGGAGGCTACTTTTTCAAATGCCCAGACACCAATGCAAAGCTTTTAGGGACATGAAGGGGCCTACATGACCATAAAAGGAATAAACTAAATCTCCAGCCACTGATTTAAAAAGGGTGGATGCATGAGTTATCTGACAAAGAATTTAAAAACTTGTACTAAAGAAGCTTCAAAACTACAAAAGAACACATGTAGACAATTAAATAGAATCAGAAAATTATAGGAATAAAATAAGAGTGGAACCAATTGTTAGGTCCGGAGGTGGACTGTGAGCAGCTGCCCTGCTAGAAAATGCAGCTTCTGGAGACTGTAAACTCAGCTATGTTAGGTTGATCCACCCCAGATGCCTGAGATGGCCGTTGCTGGTTTTCAAAAGAAAACAACCCTCCCCCAGACTAGAGTCCTCAATTAGGTCCTTCGCACCAACTTACCCAGGGGCATTACCCACCACCCAATCACCCCATATAGAAAGGACCAACCCTAAATGCACACTTTCAAGCCTCCAATGTTACGAAAGAGGAGGGCGGCTAAGGGATAAAAGACCACTATCCGAGTCATTCTGGGCCACACTCACTCGAGTGAGACTGAAGAGCTGTAACACTGCAATAAAGCCTTTCCCGCGGCCAGCGTCGTCAGCCTGCTCCCTCCTCCGCCCGGCTTCCGCCGCCTTACTCCTGCACGGAGTCTGGCCATTCCCGCTGCGATCCTGAGCTGTAATAACCCTAATAAACCCGGCCCGCTGGGCCGATTGCTTTGTCCCAGTGTCTGCCAGGGTGGCGGACCTGGGCTGCGCACCTAACTGAGCTGTAACACTGAGCTGTAATAAAACCTGGCCTGCAGGGCCAATTGCTTTGTCTGCCCGGGCGGTGGACCGGGGCGCCAAACCTAACAAGCTACAGTAAAGAATTAAAGAAACTGAGTTAAACTAAAGGGAAGACAATTTATTCAAAGATGGTGGAAAAGGGGAAAAAGAGAAATGATAACTACATAATGAGTAGGGAGCATTCAAAAGCAAAATACTGGTGGGGCCTTCTCTGTAGTCCCTTTTTATTGAGTTTTCCCTTGGGTTGGCCCTTGGAATCTGATCGGCTCCTGGGCTTGTCTGTCACCTTTGCCTCAGATTTCTCTTAGCCGTGTTTGACCTTTCCTTGCCTTTTGGTAGGGAGTAAGATTATGGGTCGATGCCTTAGGGCCAGATTATGGAGATGTAAGGATAAAGGGGAGTTTGTGATTTTTATGTTGATCACACTACCTGGGGCCTTCCCTGAACTAGTTCTTTTGCCTTTGTCTCTTTAATGGTTGGAGAGAGAAATGTATACAGATCTTGTTTTCATTTCTCAGATCTCCTAAGTTTAGGCTAAGAATTGTTGGGTTTTTTGTTTGTTTGTTTGTGTTTTCAAATAGCTAGTATGTTTAGCCCTCTCACCCAATGTGTTCCACAACTGTAGATTCAAACAACTGTGGATCAGAAGTATCAAAAAAGAAAACTTTTATCTATACTGAACATGTTCAGACTTTTTTCTTACAGTTATTTTCTGAGTAATATAGTGTAACAATTATTTTTATAGCATTATCTTATGTAATCTGGAGATGATTTAAGTGTAAGGGAGGAAATGTGTGAATGCAATGCTTTTTATATGAGGGACTTGAGCATCCACAGATTTTTCATATCTGCTTAGGTACTAGAATCAGTCCCCCACAGATTCCACGGGACGACTGGGCCGAATTCAGGCAATACTAACAAAATCATCTAGAGTACTCCTTTGCAAACTTGTTAACGATAAAATACCTGTTTATTTTAACTGTGCTTACCGTTACATATACTTTTTCTACTAATATATTTCTATATTGTTCTCTTATTAGATATTGTAATTATTATTTTATACTCTTTTTAGTCACCTACTATATACTTACTTGTTTACTCATCATTTCTTCTTCCATCCAATTTTCCATTATCATTATATTCATCCTTTCTTGAGAATTTATGCATATTACACTTTTATGAGAAAAT